>CM076569.1:573095148-573345500 GCA_034641835.2 Pinus albicaulis
TCCGATCATCCACCTGTCAAGGAAAACTTTGACAAACTGCTGGAAATCTGAAATGCTCGCATCAGGTAGGGCTTTAAACCAACTCTTCACTTGGCCTTGCAAAGAAAGAGCAAAAAGCCTAATACTAACATCTTCATCATCAACTTCAAAAAGATCTAGAAAAGTCTCAACATTCTGCACATGTTGCTCAACGTTGACATTGTTACATTCACCATCAAATCTTGGTAGATATAGGTCATAATTTGCAGGAAAAGCATGAAGAACAGAAGGTAAAACAAGAGTTTTATACCGATCTGGAATTTTACAAGGTGTAGGGGCATGTACAAGTGTCAGGATCACTTGATTTTCGCTCATCATCAGACCATCATAAGATGTGGAAAAGAGGAGGCCAGGATCAAAGGGAAACTCAACATTTACACTCTTCGTAACAAGCTCTGAGTGATTTTGATAGTTTTGATGACCTTCACAACAAACTTTGAAAAACTTTCGTGATAGCTTCAAGACTAAAGAAAGAAGCAATTTACGAGAAAGGTATTTAGATCCCTAATACTTTAAAAGATAGGCTTTAGATCCTCTCCAACCATTTCTAATCATGGAATTGGCAGTCGTATATGAGCAGAGTCGCATGCTGACTAATCGTTGAGGTTGATGCACTGAGATGGAGCATACCAGTGCACCAGTAGTGGTAACATATCAGAGAAGCCACAGAGCTTTGTTTCAACATCACGACGAGTACTATCTTCACCCGGGGTGGAAGGGGTCTCGTTGACTTCATCAGCAACGCGAGTACTATCTCCACATGGCGTGGAAGGGGTCTCGCCTTCTTCATCAGCGTAGGTACATTCACAGGATCATGATGGAGACAAAGACACCAAGGTCCCATTTCTCATTTTCAACAAGTTGAACATACACATTGCTACATCATGACTGACAACAACACATCATACAACCGAGACAGTGTTTTCACCACAGGAGCTGCATGCACCAGGAGAGCACTAAAATGGCGGAAAAGGCCTGATCCACTCCGGATTTTGGCCGAGGCTTCATTGAATGGGCAGGACACATGATGGAGGACCTCCGCTCCGAATTTGGGCAAATTCGGAGAAAATTTTGTCATTTTCAAATTTTTGGTCTAAAAAACAGGTTTTGCAGCTACGTGGGTCGCGCGCTCATGCGCTCGCTTTTTTTTGAGACACTTGCTGGAGGAGATTTTTACCTTTTTGGATTTGTCATGGTTAATTATGCATCCTCCTCGAAGTTTTAACTTAGCATTTCAACAAAACTGATGATCAAGCGAATGCCTCAAAACACCATGAAAATCACCTTGCCATGCAATTTTTGCAATTTTCAGCCAGAAGTACCTCCAAAACCTCATTCTCCCAGAGGTACTCCCTGCTGGTGCAAAAGGTGGCAGCAAGGTGGTTTTCATGGTGTTTTTGAGCTTTTTGACCATCCAGATTTCGATGAAATGCTAAGTTGACTTCAGAGGATGCATAATTAACCATGACAAATCCAAAAATGTAAAAATCTCCTCCAGCAAGCGTCCCAAAAAAAAGTGAGCGCATGAGCGCGCGACCCACGTAACTGAAAACCCTGTTTTTAGACCAAAAAATTTCAAAATGACAAAATTTTCTCCGAATTTGCTCAAATTTGGAGCGAAGACCCTCCATCATGTATCTTGCTCAGTAAATGAAGCCTTGGCCAAAATCCGGAGTGGATCAGGCCTTTTCCGCCATTTTAGTGCTTTCCTGGTGCATGCAGTTCCTGTGATGAAAACACTGTCACGGTTGTATGATATGTTGTTGTCAGTCATGATGTAGCAATGTGTATGTTCAACCTGTTGAAAATGAGAAATGGGACCTTGGTGTCTTTGTCTCCATCATGATCCTGTGAATGTACCTACGCTGATGAAGAAGGCGAGACCCCTTCCACGCCGTGTGGAGATAGTACTCGCGCTGCTGATGAAGTCAACGAGACCCCTTCCACCCCATGTGGAGATAGTACTCGTCGTGATGCTGCAAACAAAGCTCTGTGGCCTCTCTGATATGCTACCACTACTGGCGCACTGCTATGCTCCATCTCAGTACATCAACCTCAACGATCGAGTCACTGTCCGACTCCTGCTCATACTCTGACTGTAATTCCATGATTAAAATTGGTTGGAGAGTATCTGGGTGGAATGGCATCTGGATCTAATCTGCTTTCTCGTAAATTACTTCTTTGCTGGTCTTGAAGCTACCCTGAAAGTTTTTCAAAGTTTGTTGTATGAGAAAGGTCATCAAAATCTTCACTCGACTTATTCAAAGAGTGTAAATGTTGAGTTTCCCTTTGATCCTGGCCTCCTCACTTTTCCCACATCTTATGATGAATCTCTACAGAGTGATGAGCAAGAAAATCAAGCTGATCCCACAGCACTTGTACATGCCCCTACACCTTGTAAAATTCCAGATCGGTATAAACCTCTTGTTTTGCCTTCTGTTCTTCATGCTTTTCCTGCAAATTATGACCTATATCTACCAAGATTTGATGGTAAATGTAACAATGTCAACGCTGAGCAACATGTGCAGAATGTTGAGACTTTTCTAGATCTTTTTGAAGTTTATGATGAAGATGTTAGTATTAGGCTTTTTGCTCTTTCTTTGCAAGGCCAAGTGAAGAGTTGGTTGAAGCCTCACCTGGAGCTATAGCATCACAAATATTGCCAATAGCTGGTCTTAGGTTTTCCACCAATTCCAATGGAAGGAAAATTTACCTTTTCAGTAAACACCGTAGAAGAGATGGTGCGGAAAATGACTGCAAAAAATGAAAATGACATTCAAGAACAAGTTGCTGACCCAAAACATTTTGTTTCTGATCCCAGTAGTCATAGTGGTTGTTTTATAGATCATTGTAAAGAAGAGAGAGCTGTTGATATGATGTGTATGTTTGATGATGAATTGCCTCAGTTTGATCAGTATGATGATGATTATGTTCTCCAAAAAGAATCTAATCTTGCAGACAAATCAGCAGCTAGTTTGTGCGAGGAGGAAGTTCACTTTCAGCAGCTCGAGTACAGTGATCAACCGATGCATATCAGTTGTGGCAATGATGAGGAAAGTGCAGAAAATTTTGATGTAAGTGAAGGATCTTTGCCTTTGTGTTTTGATTCGTTTCAGTTCATTAGAGATAACTTCCATGCAATCAGAAATCAAACGTCAACAAGTCTTGATCTGGATCGTCTTGAGGGCAGCGAAAACTTCTCATATTCCGATTTTCAACCCTCGAAAGTTATTGATTGTCAAGTTGCAGCGGAAGACTTGGAAGTGGGCACACATGATTTAATGATTCAAGGTGACTCCGTACCACTTTGTTTTGAATCATTTCAGTTTTTGAGAGAAAAATTGCATGGTAAATCTTCAAATGAGAAGCTTGTAACATCAGATTTGCAGCCATCTAATACAATTGAAGGTCAGATTACAGATGAAGTTGTGGAAGATGAAATATATGATTTGATGATGCAGGAAGATTCTATACCCTTTTGTTTTGAAGCATTTCAGTTTATAAGGCAGAATCTTCATAATATATCTCAAGGAAAAGAGGAACAACCAGTAGGATGTCATACAGTTTCAAGGGATACAGTGCAGCAGTCTTCTCAAGTTTTTGATGATCCCATTTCTCGTGTGTTGGATGATGTTTGTTATAAAATTTTTGCTCCATTAGCTAACCATGTGCTGGAAAAGAATGTTGATGATAATCTTGTTCAAAGGTCACCTTCATTGTCTTGTTTAACAGATTGTTCATTACATAGCACATGTCAAGATTTCCATTCATATGAGGAGATTGATAAAGGAGGCTTTTGTTCAGTCTGGAATCAGCAGCAAAGTTTGATTTTTCATGAATTTCAGGATCCTTTTGACAGCTTGCTGCAATCACCAAAGAAAAGCACCGCAGATATGAGGAAAAGTTTAAGATCAAGGTATGGAGATTATTTGGACCAGAGCTATGTTTATGCCGATCCTTTCGCAGTATTCTTGCAGTCATCCAGTCAATTTGTGCTTTGCAAGTTTATCAGCAGTCCACTTGGTTCAAAGTTTTCATGGGAGTTGCCTTTCAGTATTTATTTCTCGTTGTTCATAAGCAAGCCTGTGGGAAGAAATCAAACAGCCGGCAGCATGCTTACATGGTTTCATTGGCTGTTCCATTTCACTTGATCGGGTGGTGTAAAGCACAATTAGAGTAGGTTGTATTGAATAAGCTCTACTTTGAGCATCTTTTCCAGTTTGTCGGTTGTGTTTAAGTATCGAGTCAGTTTTTAGTTGAGTGAGAGTCAATTTGTGTCGTCAAGTCATCAGTTTTGAGTCATGCATTTCAGTTTGAGCTTTTGATTCCATGGCCCAATGGATAAAGCACTGGTATGCTCTCCCAAAGATCTGCCGTTCTTGGCACCTCCAAGGAGCTACCATCCCCATTGGAGCCAATGTTACCGCCTTTGGAGGTAATTCTGGATGGTCAAATCGTTGAAAAACTTGTATCCGATGTTCAAACACTTCCCTTATCCATTATACTCGTTAAAGAAGTAATGTAGATCCCCACCTCTACTTTTAGACAAATCCCCATTTCTAGCCAAAACTCTGCAATTTCCGAGGCTAGGCCTCGTGTTTTTACCTTTTGGACCCCTTCCCCTCACTCAATCTCTGTGATTCCACTTTCCCCTGCTTCCTAACATCCCTCCCTACTTCCCAAAATTTCCCCAAGAATTTAGAATCCCCCTATCCCCTTCATTTCGCTTCATTTCGACAAAATCCCTTGTTCCACACATCGGGATCGGTTTCACTCAAAAGATGTTTCAGAGCAATCAAAGATGAATTTTGGAAAACTGAGAGAGGTTTTTGTCCACAACATCCCAAGGAAGAAAAAATTCCTTCACTTTTTACACAGGTATCATGGTTTTAGATAAATGTCAAAAATATCGTTGCCTCAGGAGAATTGAATGCACCTCTGAAGTGACCTTGGGAAAATCAAGATTTCTCCTAGCATGGTTGGCCAAATGACTTGCATGATGAGTCAAATGATAACTAGATAGAAATACCTTTCCAATGAGCTATCATGAGCTCAATTTGGAGTTGAGGAAGACCTTCAAAAGTTGACTGCAACAGCACTCTGCCTTGAGGCAGCCTCATTCTGATCATTTTGACTAGTGTTGGGAGATTTGATTTTTGACAGGGTAAATGGAATCCAAATTGCATAATTCCACTTGTGTTGGAAATTAGACTCCAATAGCTTTCCAACGAGCCATCACACGCCCGATTTGGACACCGGGAAGGCCTCGAAAAGCTTCTCGAAAAATTCACTATGTGGCAAGAGGGTGAGCGACCCACGTTGAGGGAGAGCGACCCACCTGGGCTGCGCGACCCACGCAGAGTCAGTTCAGCAGTGTAGGTTTGCAGGTGCGCGACCCACCTGGGCTGCGCGACCCACGCAGACACAGGGTTTTGAAATTTAGTTTGCGCGCCCAGTTTGGCTTGGAATCGACTCAAGCTACCTTCAAACAGGTTTCTATCCATTGTTTGATGTTTTTCAACGCATTTGTGGCATCATGGGTGGTTTCCAATATTCAAATGAAGGATTTAAAACCCCACATTCATAGTATTATTGTTTTCAGGGTTTGAAATGAAAATGAATGGTGGAAAGAATGTGTTTGCTATCTTAAGGCAGTGATATGGCCAGCCTTCCATATAACATCAAAATCAATTTGCTCTCATACCCATTATACCACTGCAACCATTGCTATTGTTATACCATGTTTAAACCCTTTGAGTCACATTGCCCATGTTTGTAATGAGTCACATTGCTCAATGTAAAAATATGCTCATGTCTTTGTTTCAAATGGCCCATTGAAACCTTTATGGTCATTACTCATAGACAAACATATTACTATTAATGCCATGCTCTCCTTTGACTAGATGTGTTCAAACTTTTGAAGGTTGCCTGCTCCTATTTGGTCAAAATTTCATTTGCATCCAAAACAGAGATGGTGCCTTTTTCAGTCCATTTAAAGCTGAGATTTTATCCATAATTTGATTCCTTGATAGTGCTTTGACGATGGGAATATTGGTTGAGTGTTAAACATACATCCTAATTTTGCTTTCACTGCATTCATATCAGTGTACACATTGCCAAAAACTTGATCAGAGATATGTCTGAGACGGAGTCAGAGTATGAGCAGGAGTCGGACAGTGACTCAATCGTTGAGGTTGATGCACTGAGATGGAGCATACCAGTGCACCAGTAGTGGTAACATATCAGAGAAGCCACAGAGCTTTGTTTCAACATCACGACGAGTACTATCTTCACCCGGGGTGGAAGGGGTCTCGTTGACTTCATCAGCAACGCGAGTACTATCTAGACATGGCGTGGAAGGGGTCTCGCCTTCTTCATCAGCGCAGGTACATTCACAGGATAATGATGGAGACAAAGACACCAAGGTCCCATTTTTCATTTTCAACAGGTTGAACATACACATTGCTACATCATGACTGACAACAACACATCATACAACCGAGACAGTGTTTTCACCACAGGAGCTGCATGCACCAGGAGAGCACTAAAATGGCGGAAAAGGCCTAATCCACTTCGGATTTTGGCCGAGGCTTCATTGACTGGGCAGGACACATGATGGAGAACCTCCGCTCCGAATTTGGGCAAATTCGGAGAAAATTTTTTCATTTTCAAATTTTTGGTCTAAAAAACAGGTTTTGCAGCTACGTGGGTCGCGCGCTCATGCGCTCGCATTTTTTTGAGACACTTGCTGGAGGAGATTTTTACATTTTTTGATTTTTCATGGTTAATTATGCATCCTTTGAAGTCAACTTAGCATTTCAACAAAATCTGGATGGTCAAACAGCTCAAAAACACCATGAAAATCACCTTGCTGCCACCTTTTGCACCAGCAGGAGGTACCTCTGGGAGAATGAAGTTTTTGAGGGTCAAATCAACTCCAAATTCAGAAACTCCACTTGGTCGCGCAGCTTGTTGGGAATATGAGAAAATGAGTCGTTCACTTTCTCTGATGGGTCGCCCACCTTTCCCATGGGTCGTCTCGCCTAGGTGGGTCGTTCTCGCTATTACAAGAATTTTGAAGAAAGCTTTTGGAGGCCTTCCCGGTGTCCAAATCGGGCGTGTGATAGCTCGTTGGAAATCTATTGGAGTCTACTTTCCAAAAAAAGTGGAATTATGCAATTTGGATTCCATTTACCCTGTCAAAAACCAAATCTCCCAACACTAGTCAAAATGAGCAGAATGAGGCTGCCTCAAGGCAGAGCGCTGTTGCAATCAACGTTTGAAGGTCTTCCTCAACTCCAAATTGAGCTCATGATAGCTCATTGGAAAGGTATTTATGTCTAGTTATCATTTGACTCATCAAGCAAGTCATTTGGCCAAACATGCTAGGAGAAAAATTGATTTTCCCAAGGTCACTTCAGAGGTGCATTCAATCCTCCTGAGACAACGGTATTTTTGAAATTTCTTCAAAACCATGATACCTGTGTAAAAAGTGAAAGAGGTTTTTCTTCCTTGGAATGTTGTGGACAAAAACCTCTCTCAGTTTCCCAAATTTCATCTTTGATTGCTCTGAAACATCTTTTGAGTGAAACCGATCCCGATGTGTGAAACAAGGAATTTTGTCGAAATGAAGCGAAACGAAGGGGGTAAGGGGCTTCTAAATTCTTGGGGAAATTTTGGGAAGTAGGGAGGGATGTTAGGAAGCAGGGAAAAGTGGAATCACAGAGATTGAGTGAGGGGAAGGGGTCCAAAAGGGAAAAACACAGGCCTAGCCTAGGAAATTGCCAAGTTTTGGCTAGAAACTAGGGTTTGTGCAAAAATGAGGACTTTGGGGGATCTCAGTGATGGGAAGTGTTTAACGAGGTATATTAAGGATAGGGGAAGGTGTTTGAACATCAGGATACAAGTTTTTCCGACGATTTGACCATCCAAGAGAAATTACCTCCAAAACCCTAGGAGAGGGAAATGGACCTTACCTAGGCACAACTGAAGCATGAACGAGATGTAAAATGACTCTTTGGAACCTGACATGATGATGGAAACCCCCTGAATGATGATACACTCATCTGAATGGTGACATGGACTGACATTTGGACAAATTTGGAAGGAGTGAAAACAAACCCTAGACCTAATGCCTAGTGACCAAATTTGCTTGAAGACTCATTGAAATGACAAATTGAGACCCCGACACCTTAAAATCACTTTGTAAGAGCATGTTTGATCACTCAAGGAAGGTCAAAAGGTCGACTTAACAAATTGAAACTCACCTGTTGCAGATATCGACGCCTTGTAAGCGAATTGCGACATCTTAAAAACATGAAAACATCTAAGAGTGACAAGCTAAAAACATTCTGATTTATAAATATTTACGTTAAAAACGTCGCAACACATTTCGTTGGATTAAGTATAGCTTACAAACGTTTAAGAGCGACGTTCAAAACGCTGACACATTTCTTCATAATTGCGACAAATGGCTTACAAATGTTTAAGATCGATGTCCAAAATCACGACCATATCATACGAATTGCGTACAGTTTACAAACGTCGACCACATTTCATTTTGTTGAATTACATGCTTTACAAACGTCGAAGAGCGATGTCTAAAATTTCGAAGAGTTTACGTTTCAAACGTCAGCACCACATTTCTTTCTATACAACAGTTTACAAACGTCGAAAGCGCGACGGTTTGGGAAACGTCGGAAGAGCGACGCTTGTCTGGAAGCGACGGAAAAGTGTCGATAAAGGTGACACTTTAAGTGCATCGAATCATGGATATGAGATGAAAACCAATGCTCTCACCAAATGTTCACTTTACATGCACACATGTGTGTCAACAGCAAACGAATTTGGCCATCGTAAATTCCGCCAAATTTTATGCTAACAATGAATACAGATGCATTTATTAAGAATGAACTCTGGGAGGTTAGTGGATACTTTGCTAGTGTCAAACTAGCCTAATGTAAATGGGTGTATAAGATCAAGTACAAGGCAAATGGTTCACTTGATAAATACAAGGCAAGGCTTGTAGCAAAATTATACACTCATAAGGAAGGTGTTGACTACACAGAGAAAATTTCTCCTACAACAAAATGGGGCACAATTAGAACTTGATTTTCTCTTGCAGCTCAGAATACCTAGAAGATACACCATATAGACGTTAAAAAATAATTTTTGAATGGTGATTTGAAGGAGGATGTTTATATGTTTTAGCCTGAAGGTTTTGCTATTAAAGGTAAATAGAAAAAGGTATGTAAGTTGGTAAAGGCATTTTATGGACTGAAACAAGCATCCTGTGCATGGTATGAAAAACTAATTGAACACCTTCTAAAGTTGAATTATAAGTTGTTTGATCTAGATGATACAACTCTTTTTGTTGAGAAAGTTGGAAAGTTAGCTTTATATTTGGTTGTCTATGTAGATGATTTGATGATTACAGGAAATAATGATGACTATATAGTGTCCGTTAAAAGAGAGTTAATGAAAAATTTTGAGATGAAATATTTGGGTTTATTTCATTATTATTTAGGGATTAAAGTTGATCAGAAACCCAAATATATTTTTATTTCTTAGAAGAAATATATTGGACAACTATTAGACATATCTGGGATGCAAGGTTGTAACCATGTTGCTACTCCTATGGAGCATAATTTGAAACTTACGTCCACTGAAGGAAGTACATTTGAAGATCCAACAAAATACATGCAACTTGATGGAAGTTTGAATCTTCTTACTACTACTCAACCTGCAACAAATTTTGTTGTAGGGATACTTTCTAGGTTCATGCATCAACCATCTGAAGGTCATTGGAATGCAGCAAAGTGAGTGCTAAAGTATTTGAAAGTCACTCAAACATATGACATCAAATATTCCAAAGTTGCAAATTTCCATCTCATCGGCTATTCAGATTCTGATTTTGAAGGAGATGAGGAGAATGGGCTCTCTACTTCTAATTATTTGATGAATCTTGGATCAACAACCATCAGTTGGAGATCACACAAGAAGTATGTTCCTGCTGATTCTACCACCAAAGTTGAATATGTTGCAGCAACTCAAGTTATAAAAAAAACATTTGGCTTCGCAAAATACTTGAAGACTTGTACAGGATAAACAAAAATATTAAACTCCACTATTTGTTGACAATTATCCTGCAATTTAGTTGGACAAGAATCCCAAGTTTCATGATTGAAGAAAGCATATTAGCATCAAAAATCACTTGATTTTACATTATGTAGAGGCAAAAGTTATTCATCTAACACATTGCCCTAATTCAGAGCATATCACAGATATATTTACCAAAGCACTTGGACGTGAAAGGTTTGAAAAGTTTAGAATGTTACTTGGAATGTCAGATGTCCCTTCATATTAAGGTGGTAATATTAACTAATCCTTCGAGATTTTTATTGTACAATATGTAATTAGTTTCATATTCCGTTTTTACAGTTAATAAGTTACCAAGACACAATTTTCTCATACCTAGATTTCACATGTATAAATAAGTGATTTTATCATTAATATGATGCGATTTCATTGTGATATTTCATTGTGGAGTTTATTCGGGCTTTCTGTAAATTTTCCTTTTACATATCATTCTTAATGTTTATAAAATATTAAACAACGACGCTTAAAAAAAAATACATTCAATCACTCCGTGGAACTTCAAATTCAAGAGCAAGTTGAGGCCACAAATGTGTACGGCTGCCCGGGAGAAGTTGGAAAGGAAATGAAGGTAGGGCTTGTACTTTTTATGTTTGATATTTTTGACTCATGTTTATTTCTTCTCACCATGCTACAAGATTATTTTTAATTCTTTGTTGTAGTATATGAATGTCTTGAGTTTATTTTTGTAGAATGGTTTGATATAATTTAGATTTCCCAAAAACTTTGTAATTGAGTGTCAGGTAGTGTTTATATAGATAATTCTTGAATAGTTTTAAGACCTATTCCTATAAAAGGATATGTCTTTTGTTAGGACTTCTATGAATTTTTTGTGACAAGCAAATAGGGGGCTAAAATGTTTTTGAGCCTTCAAGGAATGCATTTCCCTTTGAAAACACATCATCCTGGAAGCCTCCTTATGCCCTTTTCCCTGTGATTTATTTCCACTACTGTATCCATCCAAAAAGTCTCACTGATTGCAAAAATTTTGCTCTAAAAGGCCTACACTTGCCCATGTACCCCTGCAGAATTCTCCAGCTCATCCCTTTGTCCTCCTAGACAAAATCCCTCCCCTAATCTGTCTAAACTTTCCCAAAAATCCCCTCTAAACCATACGCACGTCCTTGGTGTGGTTTATTTTCCCTTTCTTCCCCCTATCGTTACCCTTTATTGGCCTGAAAATGCACTAAAATGGGCCAAGTAACCATATTTTTCATGTCTATGGGTTTAGCACCTTTCAGCCAGCCCCCTTAACCTTCTCCACCATGTGACCTGGGTGCCGAAACCATGCGCTAGCCCGAAAGGTGCTTAGCACAAATATGTATCGAGCACATTTTGAATCGTCGATCTGTATAGAGCAGACGGTCGTCGCATTCTCCATAGTACTCATCACCCACCTCCCGTCACCGCCCGATCGCATCATCCACCGTTAATTTACCTACAAATCAACGGCTCGGAGTTTATTCGCCCGCCCGGTGGTCCCTGCGCCAGCACTGTTCAAAAACCGCTGGTTTTTATCGCACCACCGTTGGAGGGTGGGCGGTATTTTTCCGTTTCGCAACAATTCCACTCACCGTGGGACGCGTGGCACTGACACTGTTTGAAAACCACCCCCCCATCATGCGTTAACGTTCGACATTTGACCCGATGTGATATGAACGTACACCATCCGATCCAGAGCCGCCCATCCAACGGCGATCGCGCTGCGAAGATGCGCGTGAGTTAGTCCAAAGCAGATAGATTCGTGGCCCACCATCTATCGCCCTCCGATGAATTTTCAACCGTCAATATCTTCCTGAGATCGGACGGTCCAGATTTAACTGCATGTCCCACCGTTGATCAGTCCCGCCACGTCACCATTCCATGTGTTTTCATCACTCTTTTCGTCCATCCCCTATATAATTCGTTCAAAGGTAAAATTTTAAATGATTTACATTAAATTTTCCACCTCGTCGTCCTCCAAAGCGTCTCCCGCTGATCCACCATGTCCCTCCACTAAATCCTCTGCATTCATCGTCTCCACCCATGCCACGTTGCTATTTCTTGCAGTAATCCACGCCACCCACCCCATGCATGTTTTTCTTAACGAGTTTTTGTGTTTTGCAGGGTTAAAAGCAGGCGAAAACCACCATGATTCATATGCACTATTGTAGTGGCACAGTGCACAAAGGAAGTTGAATTTAGAGCCTGATATTACAAGAAAATGTCCGGAAAGGTGTCTGCAACATAAATTTCATCAAAGGGCAGAGTTCAAACTCTGCATAACCTCTCTGGCACCATTAAAGCTCAGATTTCATAAACAAAGATAGTACTGGAGCAGCAGAGAGTTCAAGGGATGAAATAGAAGAGTTTTGAGCCTTTTTCAGGAAATTAGAAGGCAAAGGTACTAGTTCAAAGACATCATGGATCGCATGGAAGGCCCAGCGTGTAGAAAACAATACTATCAGGGTTTCACATCAGCAGTATGTCCTTTCCACAAAGGATGAAGTGCCCATACTATCTCCATTCTATACCGTGTTCCTGAGGAAATTCCAGCCCTGACACCAGTCCTATGCTATCAGAAGCATTTGTTACACAGTATGGCAGATCTTAGCATCATTATTCTACCTTTTTGTTTATTTCACCGAGTTTTTCAGCGAGTACATCAAAGACATACCTGGAGTAAATGGAAGCCTGAAAAAGACCACTCTTTCATCCAAAGAGTACCAGAGATAAATGCTCAGAATTTAAAACAGAATGAGGCCTTGGCCCTCTTCCTCTTCTGAGTTTTAATGCTGCATTTAGTTTTCCATCTACCTTCTCTGCTCCACTTGAGCTATAAATTCATGAAGAAACTCATTGTAAAGGTTGTTGATCAGTTATCAGAGAATTACAAGCCTTTTCTTTTGAGACATAGTCTCTGTGTAAAGTTGTAAGATAGGCTGAGGAAGATGTTTTCAGAGTGAATGTCCAGTTATTGGTAATGTTGTACTTGATTGGTGTTGCTCTTTAATATGACAAGCACATTTCTTTGGATCCTGATCTAAAGCAGTGGTGATATTTTTCTATCTCTGTATTTTTTTTTAACTTGCAGCTCATTTCATTTCATTTCTACTCGCTCGCATCAGAAATCTGGCATAGGATTTACCCTTGTTAGGTACCCTATGTTTCTGCTCTCCTTGCCTTTGATATTTTCTTCTAAATGTGTTATATAAGGGTTGATTTTAGCTAATTTAACCAGTGTAGTGGATGACATTTCCTGCTAGCTGATGTATGAATTAAATGAATCTGTTCTTATATGTTCTTGTCAGGATTTAATTGAATGAATTAGGAACGCTGGGAGGTCTAGAAATTTGTCTCTATCTCACTAGGATCCTTTTCAATTGATTGAACCTTTCTAAGATCCCTCAAGCTGGAGGCAGAAGCATTGAGAGTTCAAAGTCTCTCTCTGATCTCAGGTCTTTAACTTTGTGTTCTAAATCTTTATTGTTTCCCCCTCTCTTACCATTTCATGCCACACTATCATCTTTAAGATCCAATGCTTTAGATGACTAGCCCAACTGAAAGCATGCACATTGAATAGCAAGTAAACCCTTTCCTGACTCCATTGCCGAATGGTCTTGAATGTTCCCTGGAATATCTTTCCTTTGCCTAAAATCCTCTTTGCTCATCCTTGTCTCATATTTAACCCTTCTTTCCTGATTACCAACAACCAAACCAAAAATCAAACAAAAAAAACTCTGAGCCTCCTAACTAGCCTAATATCTTAACACTGAGCTTCAAAGACATAAAAAAATTTCTTACATAGAGAGATCCCTCTCTGGACCTAGGAGGGATAGCTAGATCCTGAGGTCTGAAAGTGGTTTTGATGTTGTCTCATCTTTTGGTCTTGCCAATCTGGCCAAAACATGGGAACCCCAACATAATGGCGACTCATTGGGGACATTTTTAGAGCCTATAATCGATAACATTTGTCGTCTCCCATTCTCGTCACGAACATAATGGCTACCCACCGGGGAGATTCCTTGTATTCTTCACCTTACTACATCATAAGAACCTCGTAAACCTACAATCTCTCGGCTAGGCTGGCGCTAAACACTCCTATTCACAGATCAACCTCTATACCATTTGTTGTGTTTCCTTCTCCCACACGTATGCAGCCCGTAGCGGGGCTGGTAGCTCTGCAGATCTCCAACTCTTTTAGAGGTGGCATATCTCGGTAAAATCCCCTCCCGCTCAATATCCGGTTAGATTTTGTTGTGTTTTGAAGATATCCCCCGAAAAGGACATCTCATAAGCACTCGTGGTGGATAGTGTACCCTCCAGAAACACCCTAAATCTTCCACCCGGCGACCCATAATTCCTAAATGATTTAAAGACTCCAATGTGTTGAATCTTAATTAAATCGGTGAATCAGTTTAATACATACATAAGCCTTTTAAAATTTTCACCAAAATTATTTACAGCTTAATATGTGAACATTCTTATTTGCAACCAATATTAATTTAATGTGACACCATACTTATGTTGAGAGCAGCAAGCAATTAAGCAGATTGAAATAATCACATCAACACATAAGAAGCACACATAGAGACAACATATGTAAGTGGAAACCCATAAAGGGAGAAAACCACATCTTATTATTGTTGTGATGCAAAGGCAAGCTCCAACTCCCTCTCACCACTGTTTTTCTGCAGGCACCAACCTACAGGAGGCTCCTACCTCAATTCCGCAAGCTACAACTTGCAAGGAAGCACCAACTCCCTTCAATTTTCTGCAGGCACCAACCTACAGGAGGCTCCAACCTCAGTCAGCTACAACTGACAGCTATCAAGCTGCAACTTGATAGGGAAGCTCCAACTTCCTCAATTTATCAAATTGAATGTTTGCTGATTTACTTCAGATATCAGCTCTGTTCTGTAGCTTCTCTTTCTGCTCTTCTTCTCTTAATCTTCTCTGTTTTATTCTTCTATACTCTGCATTCTCTATATTTTCTCTCTCTCTCTATTTGAGCTTATCAAATTGATATTATATATAGAAATTATCACATGACTGTTTGTATTTCATAAGGAATTTGGAGTGAACAGTCATGACTCTTTGGTTTCTGTCTTCTTATTCCTTTTTCCAACTCATTTTTAGAATTACTACAATATGTACAAATTTCCATGCTACAGTGGGATTTTGTCTTTTCCTTAGGATACTTGCCTTTACATCACACACAATAAAAATAATTACAACATTTACATTCACATTTTTAATTACACATTTCAATTTCACTCAGCTCCTTTTCTGGATTTTGGCTTTACTAGATTTGTCTTTTTCTGTTGTTGTTAAGAACCTGTTCTGCATATACTTTGTTCACTGTCATCTGCATATTCCCTATTTTCTGTGCTTATTCACCTGTCCAACTCATTCCTGTACATATTCCTGTTCACCGAAATTTCATCTCTGCACGCTCTTCTCTTCTTTTTCCTTTTCCATAATTGCATTCAAGTTTCATGCTCAATCATTTCCCAAGTCCGGGAAATCTCACAATCTCTGCTTTGTTCTACGCTGGCAAACTCAAACAAATAAGTCTGGTCATTTTTAATGTCTCAATTCAGAGAATTGAGATATTAATACAACATTCCGCCATGGCTATAACCTGACCGTCCATCTTCATATAATCCTCGACTGGTACATATATTAAACCACGTCCATATTACACCAATAACCATTATATATATTATATATGTTACGCGCCCTTCAATTATTAACAAAGTCCAACAATAATCGGTATTAATTCGAAACCTTAATCAAACACTTTAATATCTTCCATCGGACCTTGTATTAATACTCCACACTTTTTAAACAAAGAACTTATAACAACCCTTTAATTCTGGGCCCTACCTATGTAGCCAATCAAATGCTCGTCCGTACCTTGGTTGATTCCACGCGCCATCCAACGGCTGTCATCACGTTGCCCCGTCCATGAGATGTGTATGCAGACCACTTGCGTGAAAAATACTTGCAGTGGCGTGTACTCGGGTTATCCTCCACACACCTTGAGTTAAACTGGGCAAGTTCTTGAAACGATCGTCGTCGGATAGCCCTCTTCCCGATCAACATGGCTGCGTAAATTTTAAACACGGCATCCAACATCGGTTTTTAACGTGCGAAGGCGCACTTTAAGTGGTGGTATTGGAATAGTAGCCTGGACACGTGTCAGATAGTCTATGGAATCGCTGCCCATTCCTTCAATACCACTTTCCGTATAAGGGTGTTGCAAAAAATACCAGAAATCACTGTTACTGTTCTCCATTCCTCCTCGTGGTTCCGTTGCTTTACTCCAGGTTCCATCCAGCTCCTAGTTCCGTCGTCATTCGTGTATTTACCATTTCCTCAGCCCAGTTGGTTCAGTCAGTTTCGAACCAATGCTGCACCAAGTTATAGTCTCGCTTCTCCTCCCATACTCAGTCGAGGAATAGGACCATTTTACTGTATTCCTATATTATAAACACAGTGCCCGAACATGAATTCAACCTTACTCCATCTATACAGAGAGTCTCCCCAATTATGCGCAGTACATCATTAAACCAATTACAGGGTATACATGTTTCAATTTCCATACAGAACCGAAATTCCAAATCTCATATGATTGCTCAAAGACGCAAGGCATTCTCCACAATTAAATAAAAATTTGCTCATGAGTCCTGAATTATGAACCCATACTCCCATAGAGAGTGTTCAAACGGACTATATACACATAATCCAACCACGGATTTTTATTCAGTCTGAGCAGGTATGTACAGGTCTGTCCTTGATTCCTCTGCTGCCTCTCTGCTTCAAAGTTTGCTGGTTCAGGTACTCCTCCTTTGCCATCCCTTTTGCCATCAATGACAACATTTCCAACAGTCTCCCCCTTTGGCATTGATGGCAACACATCCACCAATAATCCAATGCTTCCTCAAGCCTTCCTCTGTCCCAGCTTCTTTTAGAAGGCTTGTCTTCTATTACCTTTCCTCCCCTTTGAAATGTTGATAGCGAAAATTTTGCTTTGCATTTCCTCTCTCTGAGTTATGTTTAGGTCCTCTACTACTGACTTTGTACCATGCTGCTCCAAAGTGATGTATAAAAATTGTTGAGAGAACACTTTGAGGATTATCGAATTTGAATATACACGGTAAATTGATATAGTTCAAATGCATAGACTTCTTTCACTTTTATAGAGCTAAAAGTGAGAATAATGATACTTCATAGAATACAGATGTATCACATTTTATCTAATCGGAGATGTATGATTGGATTCAAACTGATGCTTTTGTTCTGTAATTGACCTTTTCATGCTTGAATAATGCAAACAACTCTAGGATAATAACTTGGTGTTCTTTTGTCTTAATCCTTTGATCCTGAGGACCTGATTCATGCTTTCCTTGCTGGCTGATCTCCCCCTGGAATGATATTATCATTTCTGTTCTCCCCCTGAGACTATGCTTTCTCTTTATATCAGAGAGTAGCATCTACAGATACTACCCCTAGTTTATCCCTCAAATATTGGAATGGTTCTCCAGCAAGAGGTTTGGTAAATATATCAGCTGTCTGTTCTTTTGTTGGTACATATTCTAGTTTTACTATCTTCTGAGCCACTTGTTCTCGGAGAAAATGATACTTGATTGGGATATGCTTAGTTTTTGAGTGAAGCACGGGATTTTTAGATATACTTATAGCACTTGTATTATCACATTTAATTGAGATAGGTTCATCAATGCTTACCTTCATGTCTTGTAGAGTTTGCTTCATCCACATGACTTGTGTACAACATGCTGCTGCTATAATATATTCTGCTTCTGCTGTAGATAGGGAGATAGATGTTTGTTTCTTGCTTAACCATGCCACCAGACTTTCTCCTAGATAGAATGCACCTCCACTTGTACTTTTCCTGTCATCAACACAACTGGCCCAATCTGCATCTGTGTATGCTGTTAAAGTGAAGCTTTTTCCTTTAGGATACCAAAGTCCATATTGTGTTGTTCCTTGTAGATATCTGAATATTCTTTTTACTGCCAGAAGATGGTTTTGTTTAGGTGCTGCTTGATATCTAGCCACTAGTCCTACTGCTAGCATGATGTTTGGTCTTGATGCAGTCAGATACAATAGACTTCCAATCATGGATCTGTAGAGTTTTTGATCTATATCAGCAGACCCATCATCAGCACACAGCTTGCAACCTGTGGTCATGGGAGTTGACACAGGTTTGCAGTCCTCCATTTTGAATTTTTTTCAGCATTTCTTTTAAGTATTTTTCCTGAGAGATGAAGGTGCCTGTGTTCTTTTGTTGAATTTGCAGTCCCAAGTAGAAACTGAGCTCTCCAATCATAGACATTTCAAACTCTATTTTCATCTCATCAGCAAACCCTTTTGCTAGTTCATCTTTTTTGCTTCCAAACATAATGTCATCAACATATACAACAACAATTAGGAGTTCATTTTCATGCGCTTTTATGTATAGATTGTTGTCTACTCCACCTCTCTTAAAACCCTGTTTTTGCAAATATTTGTCCAGTCTTGAGTACCAAGCACGAGGAGCCTGTTTTAGTCCATATAGGGCCTTCTTCAGTCTGCACACATAGTCTTCTTTGTCTATCAATGAGAAGCCTTCTGGTTGTTCCATGTACACTTCTTCTTCTAGATCTCCATTAAGAAAAGAAGAATTTACATCCATTTGATATACCTTGAAGTCTTGGTAGCATGCAAATGCCAGGAACATTCTGATAGCTTCCATTCTGGCTACTGGGGCAAATGTTTCTTCATAATCAAGTCCTTCAATTTGTGAGTATCCTTTGCAGACCATCCTGGCTTTATTCCTGATTACTTGTCCTTGCTCATTCATTTTGTTTTTGAATACCCATTTTGAACCAATGATATTCTTCTCAATTGGTCTGGGAACTAGTTCCCAGGTATTGTTCTTCTCAATTTGGTCCAATTCTTCATTCATTGCTTTTACCCAATACTTGTCCTTGCTGGCTTCTTCAAACTTCTTTGGCTCTATTTGTGATAACATGGCTATGTATACTTCTTCTGTCTGTTCAGTTAGTTGCCTTCTTGTTTGCACTCCTACACTCTTGTCTCCTATGATTTGATCTTCTGGATGGTTCTTTTGAGTGTATCTTGAGGGGGTTTTTGAGTTCACTTCAACATTTTCTGATGTTTTGCTTGTTTCTTCATCATCTTGGTCCTCTTCTTCATGATTTTTAGGATGGCTGCTGCAATCTATATCTCTTGTCTTGTTTGGAAGTTCTTCATCAAATCTTACATCAATACTTTCTACAATTTTTCGAAGAGTCTTGTTGTAGCATCTGTATCCTTTACTCTTGGATGCATATCCTAAGAGTATTCCTTCATCTGCTCTTGCATCAAACTTCCCCAGATTTTCATCATTATTCTTTATGTAGCACTTGCTGCCAAAGACTCTAAAGTTCTTGATTGATGCAGGTTTACCATGCCATAGCTCATAAGGTGTCTTATCACTGTTAGGTCTTAAATGAGCTTTGTTTAGAATATGTACTGCTGTGTGTACAACTTCTGCCCAAAAGGTTTGAGTAATGTTATTCTCTTGCATCATAGCTCTGGCCATTTGTTGTACAGACCTGTTTTGTCTCTCTGCTACTCCATTCTGCTGAGGTGTCCCTGCAATGGTAAATTGTTGCTTTATTCCATGTTCATTACATAGGTTTGCAAAGTCATAATCTGTGAATTCTCCTCCTCTATCTGATCTGATACATTTTAGCTTGCATCCAGTTTGATTTTCTGCTAATGCTTTGAATATCTTAAACTTTTCCAGTGCTTCTGATTTGTTCTTGAGAAAAGCAACCCATGTCATTCTAGAGAAATCATCTATTATCAGCATGAAGTAGGATTCTCCACTTGGTGTCTTGGTTCTAGCAGGTCCACACAGATCCATGTGCACAAGCTGGAGTGGTCTTCTTGTTGATAGCTCATCTTTAGATTTAAAGGATATGCGAGTCTGTTTCCCCATTTGACAAGATTTGCATATGGTATTTGAAGGCCTTTTTATTTCATGCATATCTCTGACAGCTTTCTTCTTACTCAGTCTGATGATATGGTCGAAGCTGAGATGTCCCAATCTCCTATGCCATAACCATGACTCCTCGAGTTTGCTAAGATGGCAGGCTTCATCCTCCTCTTTCACTATGTACACATTACTCTCTGTTCGAACACCTTTGAGTAGAGTCTTTCCTGTTGTGCTTGATCTGACTTCACAATATTGTGCTCTAAAAAGAACTTCACAGCCTTTGTCACACATCTGACTGACACTCAGTAAATTTTCTTTCAGCCCATCTACAAATAGTACATCTTGGGCCTTTCCTCTGCCATTGTCTATGCTGACTAAGCCTTTTCCCTTGATCTTACCTGATTTATCATTGCCAAAAGTAACATTGCCAGATTTCTTTTCATCAAGAGTTATAAACTTGCTTCTGTCTCCAGTCATGTGTTTTGAGCAGCCACTATCTAGGTACCACTGGCTTTTCAGTTCTTGATTTGTTAGAGCCAAGTCACATTTATTCTCCTTCTTTATCCACTAGAGGCATCCTTTTGTTTGGTGTCTTTTGTGAGTTGATGAATCACATCCTTTCAGAGGAAATTTGGAGGGCATATGTCCAACTTGATTGCATATACAGCATTTGATCATAGTTTTTGCAGAATTGTGAGTATGAACAAAATTTCTTTGATTCATAAACCTCCTTGAGGTGTTGAACATCAATCTTTGTCCATACTTTCTACATTCAATAATTTTATGACCAAATTCCTTACAATAGAAACAGTAACCATAGAAACTATTTGCATACCTGATGTAAGGTTGTCTTTTCCATTTGTTTGCTTGAGGCAGTCTTTTCAATGTCTGCATCTTTTGCTGGTTTGAATTACTCCTCCTTGTATGGCAATATGCAGCAATGTGTCCCAGCTTGTGGCAGACATAACAGGTGGCATTCTTCATAGGAGGGAAGAATTTCCTTTGGTGGCTTCCGATTTTGACATATTCAGAGGCATATGATTCTTTTTCTGTTGTCTTAATATTTATTGCATTCTTTGTTACTAGAGGTTTCTTCTGATCTCTGTCTTTCTCCTTACATGTTTCTTCTTTTGTAGGAATTGCTTGAGCTGCTTCATCATTCTTCTTGGCTTTTACAAAAATAATCTCTCTGTCAACCTTTTCTTTGCCTTTACTTGATTCTCCTTCATAGCCTATTCCAGTTTTTATCATGGGAGATATTTGAGCACCCAGAATTTCATTCAACTTACTAGAGCTTGTTGTTTGAGAAGAATTTATGACCACTTTCCTTTGAGCATTTTCTAATTTCTTCCTGAGACATACTACTTCTTCTTCCAACTTCTCTTGTTCTTGAGATTTCTCCTTGATTTGTTTAAGTAACATGTCCTCTATCTTTTTGGCTTCTTCAAGCTTTATCTTTAGCTGCTTTAAGACTTCTGAATTATGTTCTTCTCGTACATACTTGAGGAGAATGTCCTTTTGTTTTCTACATTTCAGTTTGAGTCTGTCAATCTCTTCTAGAGCACTTCTTAGCTCCCCCTCAAGGTCGACTTCCCCTTCTTCTTCTTCATCTTCTAGCAGGAGTCCTTCAAGTTCTTCTATGGCCATCAACAAGAATTCGGAGGTTCCTTCTTCACTTGAGGGTTCATCTGAATCTTCAGATGTATTGCTGTCTTGTTGAGCGTAGAAGGATTTTCTGCTGAACTTCTTTCCTTTCTGCCAGTTCTTTGATTTATTTCTCTCTGACTCTTGAGGTTGATTCCTTACTTTCTTGAGAGGACACTTAGCAGCATAGTGTCCAAATTTTCCACAGTTGAAGCATTTAAAAGGAATTTTACCTTTGTATTTACCTGATCCTCTATCCAATTTCTTGACAAATTTTTCCTCTTCTTCATCTGAGCAAGAGCATATGTCTCCTTCTTCTTCTTTCTTCTTTTCTGATTTAAAAGTTGCCTCCCTCGTACTTGTCTTCTTCTGTGGGAGCCTCATTTCATAAGCTGTTAGATTTCCAAGTAGCTGGTTCATGGTCAAGGTCTCCCAATCAGCTGTTTCTTCTATTGCAGACACCTTTGGATTAAACCTGGATGGAAGAGATCTTAGAATCTTTTGCACAATTATACTTTCTGGCATTTTTTCTCCAAGAGCTTTCATATTGTTAATAATTTTTGCAGCTTTTAGAAAGAAACTGGCAATGTCTTCATCATCATTCATTTTTAAGTTCTCAAACTGGGCTCTATAGACTTGAAGTTTGGCAGTCTTTACTTTCTTGTCTCCCTCATGTATTTTCTCAAGAGTATCCCATATATCTTTGGCAGTTTCTTTTTGCATTACTTTAATAAATTCTGCTTCACATAATCCATTCAAGATGGCATTCATGGCCTTTGCATTAGCCACAAAATCTTGTTTTGTTTCTTTTTCTGTGTCAGTTGCCTTTGGGGCATATCCTAATTCCACAACAGCCCAGACTTCTATTCCTAGAGACATTATGTATGTCCTCATTCTGATTTTCCAGAAAGCATAATTTTCACCAGTGAAGAAAGGGGATTTATTGGTTGAGCATCCTTCTTTACTAGCCATCTTGGGAACCTAGGATCTCCTTTCAGTTGTTAGACTTGTACAAAGGAACCTGCTCTGATACCAATTGTTGAATCTTTAATTAAACTGAGAGGGGGGGGTGAATCAGTTTAATACATACATAAGCCTTTTAAAATTTTCACCAAAATTATTTACAGCTTAATATGTGAACAATCTTATTTGCAGCCAATATTAATTTAATGTGACAACATACTTATGTTGAGAGCAGCAAGCAATTAAGAAGATTGAAATAATCACATCAACACATAAGAAGCACACATAGAGACAACTGATGTAAGTGGAAACCCATAAAGGGAGAAAACCACATCTTATTATTGTTGTGATGCAAAGGCAAGCTCCAACTCCCTCTCACCACTGTTTTTCTGCAGGCACCAACCTACAGGAGGCTCCTACCTCAATTCTGCAAGCTACAAATTGCAAGGAAGCACCAACTCCCTTCAATTTTCTGCAGGCACCAACCTACAGGAGGCTCCAACCTCAGTCAGCTACAACTGACAGCTATCAAGCTGCAACTTGATAGGGAAGCTCCAACTTCCTCAATTTATCAAATTGAATGTTTGCTGATTTACTTCAGATATCAGCTCTGTTCTGTAGCTTCTCTTTTCTGCTCTTCTTCTCTTAATCTTCTCTGCCTTATTCTTCTATATTCTGCATTCTCTATATTTTCTCTCTCTCCCTTCTTTGAGCTTATCAAATTGATATTATATATAGAAATTCTCACATGACTGTTTGTATTTCACAAGGAATTTGGAGTGAACAGTCATGACTCTTTGGCTTCTGTCTTCTTATTCCTTTTTCCAACTCATTTTTAGAATTACTACAATATGTAAAAATTTCCATGCTACAGTGGGATTTTTTCTTTTCCTTAGGATACTTGCCTTTGCATCACAAACAATAAAAAATTAATTACAACATTTACATTCACATTTTTTATTACATATTTCAATTTTACTCAGCTCCTTTTCTGGATTTTGGCTTTACTGGATTTGTCTTTTCCTGCTGCTATTAAGAACCTGTTCTGCATACTCTTTTTTCTCTGTCATCTGCATATTACCTATTTTCAGTGTTTATTCACCTGTCCAACTCATTCCTGTACATATTCCTGTTCACCAAAATTTCATCTCTGCATGCTCTCCTCTTCTTTTTCCTTTACCATAATTGCATTCAAGTTTCATGCTCAATCATTTCCCAAGTCTAGGCAATCTCACAATATATATGTTGTTCTACGCTGGCAAACTCAAACAAATAAGTATGGTCATTTTTAATGTCTCAATTCAGAGAATTGAGATATTAATACGACATTCTGCCATGGCTATAACCCGACCGTCCATCTTCATATAATCCTCGACTAGTACATATATTAAACCATGTCCATATTACACCAATAACCATTATATATATTATATATGTTACACGCCCTTCAATTATTAACAAATTCTAACAATAATCGGTATTAATTTGCAACCTTAATCAAACACTTTAATATCTTCCATTGGACCTTGTATTAATACTCCATGCTTTTTAAACAATGAACTTATAACAACCCTTTAATTCTGGGCCCTAACTATGTAGCCAATCAAATGCTCGTCCGTACCTTGGTTCATTCCATGCGCCATCCAACAGTTGTCATCACGTTGCCCAATCCAACAGATATCGCACGGGCTACTTGCGCGAAAGATAACACGCGATGGCGCGTCGTACTCTAGTTATCCTCCGCACACCCTGGTTAAACTCCGAGCAAGTTCTGCTAACGATCGCCATCGGATAGTCCTCTTCCAGATCAACGGCTCATGTCAAGTTTGCTCGGCATCTAACATCGGTTTTTAACGTGTGAAGGCGCACTTTAAGTGGTGGTATTGGAATAGTAGCCTGGACACGTGTCAGATAGTCTATGGAATCGCTGCCCATTCCTTCAATACCACTTTCCGTATAAGGGTGTTGCAAAAAATACCAGAAATCACTGTTACTGTTCTCCATTCCTCCTCGTGGTTCCGTTGCTTTACTCCAGGTTCCATCCAGCTCCTAGTTCCGTCGTCATTCGTGTATTTACCATTTCCTCAGCCCAGTTGGTTCAGTCAGTTTCGAACCAATGCTGCACCAAGTTATAGTCTCGCTTCTCCTCCCATACTCAGTCGAGGAATAGGACCATTTTACTGTATTCCTATATTATAAACACAGTGCCCGAACATGAATTCAACCTTACTCCATCTATACAGAGAGTCTCCCCAATTATGCGCAGTACATCATTAAACCAATTACAGGGTATACATGTTTCAATTTCCATACAGAACCGAAATTCCAAATCTCATATGATTGCTCAAAGACGCAAGGCATTCTCCACAATTAAATAAAAATTTGCTCATGAGTCCTGAATTATGAACCCATACTCCCATAGAGAGTGTTCAAACGGACTATATACACATAATCCAACCACGGATTTTTATTCAGTCTGAGCAGGTATGTACAGGTCTGTCCTTGATTCCTCTGCTGCCTCTCTGCTTCAAAGTTTGCTGGTTCAGGTACTCCTCCTTTGCCATCCCTTTTGCCATCAATGACAACATTTACAACACTGTGGTGATCAGTAGGCCTGCTGATTATCTTGGTTCACATAAGACTCCATTGGGAGACTAGAAGCCCATAGCAACATCAACCACAATAGAAGTAACCGGTAAGGGCTAAATTTGCTTGGTTAGAAAACAACATTCTGGCTTCAAGAACCATTCACACAAGAGCTTATCCCAACCCAAAACCCCCTGAAATAGTTGACAACCTTGAGAGCATCATCAAGAGATCTCCTACACCTAAACACTCAACTATTTCCAGCCACATCCATAGAGCTAACTCTACACCAGAAGACTTTACAGCTCTATCAGACCCATTTTTTAGCCTAGACCTACCAAACAGATTACCAAGAACTAGGTCATTCAGTGTCCTAGACTAGTCAGACCTTGAGCTCCCTGGTTCATCACCTCAAAGTGGTAAACACCTTTGGAATAGAAAGAACCCTCCATCCACACCCCCTGATATTCACTTCATTCAAAACTTGGGACTCATTCATCCTAGATCTGCTCATCAGTCTTCTGCTGGTCATAATATCCCTGTCATCCATATACCAGCTGCTCAGGCCAACCCTTTACCTCATCAAAACATCATCATGGCAGCCTGGTATGCACCTCTGGTTTTACCCCAACCTCTAGTACCCTTACCCAATGATTATCAATCAAATATCCCACATTTCACTACCAAAGAGTCTACCACAACTCAGCACCATGTAGATAGGATGGAAGATTCTTTTGACTACATGGAAATAGATGATGATAAAGTCAAAATGAGAGTCTTTTCCCAGAGCTTAGGAGGTGATGTGAAGAAATGGTTCAAAAGCCTACCTCCTAACAGTATCCAAGACCTTCCTGATTTATATCAGACCTTCATAAACAAGTGGGAAGTTAAGGCCAAGCCTCTCCAAATCCTAGCAGAATACAAGAACCTGAAAATAAACGTAGGAGAGAGTGTCCAGGACTACTCTAGAAGGTTTAACAGCGTTTATAATGCTCTTTCACCACACATGAAACCTCCCCAAGGTATGGTTATAGTGAAATACCCTGAAGGCTTGGATGCTGACATGGCCTACCAGCTTAGGGAGAGGGATTACAACACATTGGAAGACATGCAAAAGGGAGCAGTGAGTGTAGAGGCAAATCTGATTGAGAAGAAAGCAAGATTGAGAGCTGAGAAAAGGGTAACATATAGAGATGACAATGTAGCTTCCACATCTGACCCCAATTATGACCGCATATCCAAAAACATGGAAAAGCTACAACAAATGATGGAAAAAATGGTTGTCACAGTTAGTAATCAGAACAAGAACCAGAATCATAACCAGAACCAGAACTTTAGAAGAAACAACACCACTCCCAACAGACAAAGAGAATCAGATCAGCAAGTTATTCCCCCATTCCAAGAGAACTTTCTTGATGAAGATGAGGGAATCATAGAAGAGTTTGAGGGAAACACAATAAACATGGTTGAAGTAGAAAACTCAATCCACAACTATTCCACAGAAGAAGATCAGCCCTCATCCTCATATTTGGATGAGGAAAGGTTAGAATCTGAGGACTACAGGTTAGGATTTGAAGATGCCATCATGCAGGTCAGAGAACAATATAAGCTTAGAAGAAAAAAGAGACCAGACACTTCAAAACTAAAGGTTCCTGAGGTTACCATCAAGAAAAGGCCTGAGAAAAATTCTAAAGTAACTGCTGAAAGTAACAAATCAGCAGCTGAGAGTTCTGAAAAAAAGAAAGAAAAAGGAAACCAAAACACAGATAAAAAAAATCAACCAACTAGTAGCACTAGCACTGCAATTAGTGCTCTTGATAAATCAGTTTCTAACACTGTGCATAGTGAGAATCAGCCCACTGATTCTGCCACCAAGGTGGTGGCTAACAAAACAGAGTTGAGCATTCCAAAGAGTCAGTCCACTTTCAGTTTGGAGAGTGAGATTGAAAAAATTAAAATCTTCGTCCCACTCTCTGAGTTGGCCACTCATGATGTATATAAAGGCCAAATTTTGAAAGCATTAAATTTAGGTGAGAACAGTGACACTGTAAATCTAAGTGATGATCAACCAGCCCTTATGTTTGGTCCAAAGATAGAAGGAAAGTTTCAGGAAGGGCTAGTGCCACCTTTTTATATCAGTCTTAATATCCATGACAAGATCCTTCACAATGCAATGCATGATTCTGGGGCATCACACAACCTGATGCCTAAGGTGGTTATGGAAAAGCTAGGCCTAGAGATAACCCGCCCCTATAAAGATTTATATTCATTTGACTCTAGCAGAGTAAAATGTCTGGGCCTAATAAAAGACCTGTGTGTAAGCCTTACCTAAACTCCAGCAAAATGTATGGTCATGGATTTTGTGGTGGTAGATGTGCCCCCTAAGTATGGTATGTTGTTGTCAAGGTCATGGGGAGCCAAGCTGCAAGGAACAATGCAGATGGATGGGGCTTATGCCACAATTCCTATTTTTAGCCAACTTAGAAGACTGTACAGGGAGGCACAAATGAAATTCCTGGTCAGTAACCCTGAAAAACCTGAAAATTCACCTTTATACTCTGTACACACGGATCTTGACTCCTTCATCCTTTGCAATGATGAATCTGTGGAGGGGTTAGGATTCAAAAACAGAGATACACACAATGAAACAGAGCCTATGGACTTTAACATAATGGCTACTCTAGACTCAGAGGAGAAAAACGTAGAAGACTTTGAACAGTGCACTAAAAAAAAAACTTAGAGTAAACCAGAAATAGAATGCATTCAATTGATTAGTTACTCTCCGCAAGCTCATACACCACATCAAGAACGAAACAATTGTAAACCCGAGAATGAACCTTCATGGGAAATGAATTTCGATGGGTCATGCACCAAGAGAACTGCAGGAGTAGGAGTGTGGGTGCATAACACAGAGAGTGACTATGCAGAAAGCCATGCATGTAATCTGCACTTCAAATGTACAAACAATATAGCAGAATATGAGGCTTTGATCCTAGGCTTAACTCTGTTGAAAAAATCAGGAGCCCGTAGGATAACTATGCATGGAGACTCTGAGCTGATCATTAAACAGGTGAATGGTGAATACATAGCGAAACATCCTAGACTGAGAGAATATAGGAACGACGCTATGGACATACTGAAAACCTTTGTAGAATACGAATTGGTATTTGTCCCTAGGATTCAAAACGTAATTGCAAATGGATTAGCCTGCGTGGCTAGTTCATATCACAAGCCTCCCAACGACCAAAAAATCATCATTCAGACCAAATTCATACCTACAGTGCTGGATAATGAAAAATATTGGCAGGTCTTTAAGGGCGATAAATAGATTGAAGATTTCCTGGTAGGCAGAGACGAGTTTGAATTTTCTGATTCAGATTCTAAATCTAACAGTAGTTGCCTAAGTGAAGAGTCCTCAGATGAGGAAGAACCACTCTGTAACATAGAAATAAACACTTTAAACGAATAGAATTGAAATCCAAATGAAAAATGTAAAAACACAGATAGTGAAGAAGTAGAGGTGCTGCAGACCAAAGATAAGAACATACCTCAAGGTCTGGCACCTTTAGAGGACCTTTTTGACTTTGATGATGTAGCAAAAAAGCCCACTATAGAACATGCAGACTCTGATGTCGAGGAATGCAACATAGGCACTGAAAATAAACCCAAGATGATCAAATTGGCTAAGTCCCTGCCTGCAAACATGAAAAAGAAATACATCGACCTATTTAAGGAATTCATTGATGTGTTTGCTTGGAGCTATGAGGACTTAAGGGCCTATGACACAAACATCATACAACACAAAATACCTTTGAAAGAGAATCAGAAACCCTTCAAACAAAAACTTCGTAGAATAAACCCAAAACAATTGCCTGCGGTGGAAAAAGAGATTAAGAAGGTATATGAGGAATGCATAATTGTGCCTGTGAGGTTCTCTAATTGGGTATCAAACCTAGTGGTTGTGAGAAAGAAAACAGGGGGGATTAGGCTGTGTATTGATTTCAGGAATCTTAATAGAGCCTCACTCAAATACAATTACCCTTTGCCAAAAATGGAACACATCCTTCAGAGGGTAGTAGGCTCAAAAAGGATCTCCCTGCTAGATGGTTTTTCAGGTTACAACCAAGTTTTAGTACTCCCAGAAGACCAACTCAAGACCGCTTTTACCACTCCATGGGGCACTTTTATGTATGTAAAGATGCCTTTTGGACTGATGAACGCTGGTGCAACCTTCCAAAGAGCAATGGACATAGATTTTTCAGATGAAATAGGACACTTCATTGTCATCTATCTGGATGACATAACAGTCTATTCCAAGACTGAGGAAGAACACCTAGAACACCTGAGAAGAGTGTTTGAAAAATGTAGAAGGTTCGGTCTGTCATTGAATCCTAAAAAGACTGTATTTGGGCTACAAGAAGGAAAACTTCTTGGCCACATCATATCTGAGAAGGGGATTAGGATAGACCCACAGAGAGTTGAGGGAATACTACAAATCACACACCCAAGAAACATCAAAGAGTTACAGTCCTTCATTGGGAAAATTAACTTCCTCGGGAGGTTTATTCCCAACTTAGCTGAACACCTCAGGAATATGACAAACATGTTAAGGAAAGGTGTAGGAATTAAGTGGACTGTTGAGGCTAAGAAATATTTTGAATCAGTGAAACTTGCACTCACCCGGGCTCCTGTCTTGATTAGTCTTGATTTCTCGAAATATTTCCTTATCTTTTCATTTGCCTCTGAGCATATAGTAGCTGCAAAAAAATCTAGAGGGAATGGAACAGTCCATTTCTTTCTTCAGCAAAGCTTTGAGAGACGCACCCTTGAAATACAACATAATGGAAAAACAGGCCTATGCTCTGGTTAAGGCCTTGAAAGACTTTAGGGTGTACATACTGCATTCCCACACCATAGCCTATGTACCAAATATAGTGGTTAAAGACATCTTGTCCCAAGACCCAGATGGGAAGAGGGGCAAATGGATTGCTGTGATCTTAGAATACGACCTTGAGATAAAACCCACCAAACTGATCAAAGGTCAGGGCTTAGCTCAACTAATGGCTGAATCAAATCTACAAGCCCTTGAAATTAACATGGTAGATGCCTTGGATGGCTTAGAGCGGGATTGGCGTGATCCCTCTGGTACTTTCAAGAATTATGCACTCAAGATGCTTTATAAATGGATGAACATCTCCAGAAAACAAGGGTTTCCTGTAAAAATCTGGGAAAGTGCAGGAGGCACGGGAATTCAGACTTGAATTGGGGTTCCAATAGAGTATAATATCTATAAAATTCTCTCTCCCTTAGGCCATACACATGAGGGGCTTTTATACTCCCTCAAAGTAGTTTCAATCAGTTGGAAACAGTTGGCCACGTGCTGGGGTGGTTGAACTACTGGAGTAACCATCAACCCAGCCCGAAAATAGGGAATTTTTATATATTTTTTAATGATTTTAATGGAATACGCGGAAAAGTACATGTGGACTCGCGTATACACGCGGAAAAGTCTGGGCATACCCGCGTATGGGAATTTTAACACTGTTTTTTAATGAATTTTGTTCAAGTTTGTGGGAATGGGTGCCCAAAGCCATAAAGACAATCATGAATCACCTGAGGGTGAAAAATGATGCTATAACAGATGCCCCCTAATATATGAGGTCGGAAGGGGTACATGATGGCCGAAATGTATTATGCACATAGAAAGAACTTCGCAAGGACAAGAGAGGACTTCACCAGATTTCAGCCTGCCAAAAACCAATGAAAGAAAATAGAGAGTCAACTCATGCTGAGGCGGGCATACCCATGCTCAGTCAAAAATACATCATATCGAAAGTACATAATAGATCCAAAATGTATACAAGTATAGCTGAACTGGAAGTACACAATGAATCATCTGAGCATGGCCCGGAAGTACAAGTCAGAATCAATGTCTAAGTATCACATATAGAAAGTTGATCAATGATGCTGAAACTGGATGTCTGATCATATAAGTAACTAAATCTCCAAGTACCAAATCATAAGAGGTGGAATAAATGGTACAATCACGCAACTCGGGAGCCAACATATAGGATGCTGCGGTACTGACACTGCAACATATAAGGGTGAACGGCATCACTGGCAGAAACTGAATGGACTGTCAAAAGTGAACCGAGAAATGTTGATGCAACCCGAGGTCTTCACCGATCACTATGGCACAATTCTACACAATGGGAATAAATGATCTGAAGTCGACCATGTGAGAAATCATTGGATTACCGGTCAATGATGTATACCGTTAACCAACGCGAGACAACCCACCAATAATGAAAATGAGTGTCAAGGTGCCCCAGTACAATCTAACAAGTGCGAATGAATGAGTTGAAGTTGAACACTTGAGAGAATCTACCAATCAGGAGGCAATGATGAATCCCCATTGTCGATAGCGAAGAGTCTGCCACTGATGACTGCAAACCCTAAGGTACTGACAAAAATACTCTAGACCTTATTCCCATAGCAATGAGTCGGAGTCGATGGGAAAAGATCTGCTGGAAGGAAGGCATTAAGGCATCCCACATCAGTCCAGCGCGAGTGTAACCCGCAGGCCAAGATTTGGAAGGAATCGGATGAAGTAGAGTGACGGAACCAAAACCGAAGTACGTTTCCGACATGCACAAGATGAAGCTAGCGCACGGAAGAAACCCTCTGAACCAACCAATAATGAAAGCTGACACAGAGGTGAGAAATCCACCGATAAGGTCAAATGGAAATCAAGGTACTGCACGAATCCCAAGTGTGATAATGTGTGCTGACGTCGAACACAGGGGAAACCACTCAGTCAAAGACCCATAATTATGATCAAATGATGAGCACAAGGTCACCTATCAATGATGGAAATAGGGCCAGGGTGCGGCTCTAGGTTTGCTCTCAGAGCAATGTGTCGTAGTCGATAAGAGACAAACCCGCCAGCAAGAAGTCAATGGAGACCTTCTTAAACCAGCACGAGCAGAAGACCAAAACATCTGATGTGATAGAACAAGATACTGACAAAACCGGGAAGGCCGACTGAATAATGAGTCAAGAGACACTGCAGAATGGCCGACTCTGGTTAGACTTCCCTTGAACAAAAGCATGACTCGTGATGACCATGGCAGTAAAAAGTGACACTGTATAAGTCTGTTATGCAGGAGGCAAAACAAACTCTCCATATGATTGGAAGAGATAACCAACCGGGGGAGAACTGACCAGTGAAACAAGGCAAAGGATGAACCTAGGTCAAAACTAAAACCATCCCAAATAAAGGAAATATATAAGTGTATGTGCTTTGTTCAAGGGCGAAAAACTGACACTGTACTACCATCAAATTACGAAGTGACATCCCGTTCCCGCTCTTTTTGTTATATTTGATTTTTTTGTCTTTTTCATATAATAAGCCTGAAAAAGAATAAAAGAATGCTATGGTACAATGGATAGAACGAGTATCAAGAAACATATGCACTAGTTCCTGGGATTGGAACGATCCTATGCTCAATGCAAGGTGGCGGAAACTGGTAAGCGATACTTAGAGGAATGTTCCATCCATGGGTAAAAGGGTGTCAAGTCGCGATAGCCAAGTGCATGCAATGGTTTAACTTGTACAGATAGTCAAGGTCAAAAGTTGGCTTAAACATTGAGTCCAAAATGAAGCCGGCTAAAGGCTAGGATAAACAAGTAGCCAATATGCAATGCAGTAATACAACTCAACAACACCAGGGAGCCTCTAGGGTAATAGCCAGAAAAATGATAGTGAGGAAGAAGAAGAATGAAGCTTCAACACATAAGTCATGGCGAGACTAAAGAGGACTCCCGAGCCTACATAAAACGCAGCATGGGCAACAAGTGATAGCGAGGAACTAACTAGGAAGCCCATGTAAAGGAAGGCTCTACCACCAAGTCATGATTAAATAATCGACGAGTGAAATGGGTGTAATACTCATGACCTGATGGGATCGACCCTATGGCAAGTGATCAGAATGGAGGCTAGTATGCAAAATGCAACGGAAAGTGGATTTCCTAACCTATATGCCAGTTTTAGTTTATAAAAAAGAGATTTCAAGAAGACCAATTGAACTATCCGGTAACTAAGTCAAACTAACTCTGAATTTCAAGTATAACTTCAACAAAATGCTCAAAGCCAACCATGCCACTCTCGCAGCGGGGCTTTATACGAGCAAAAAGGAAGACAAGAAACTCAATAAATCAACTCAGTACAATAGTATAAACTTGCAATAAAAAAACTTCAAAGAATCAAAAAGAGACTCTTCGAAAATTGCAACAAAACTAGTCTACTGAACATCAAGGAAACCAAACGCACCAAATAGGTAAAAAACCAAAATGCGTAGCAACACACAAGGAAAGAGTAAATGAGCACGAGCTCTCTGTTCTGATTAAGCAGAACAGCCAAGAATATTCAAGAAAATACCTTGGTACTCAAACCAAAATTGCAAATGTAACACCCAAAAATTTCACCAACCGAGAGAGTATTCACACAAAGGAGAGAGAAATAGACATATAAACACTTTAAACATAGTCCAGAGATTAAAAAACACTGTAGAAATAGGTCACCACAGGCAAACAAGACCAGAAAAGCTAAAAACCAAAATTTCAAAATTTGCCCCCAGGCATACGCACTTTAACAGTTTGCAACAGGCGTGCATACGCGACTGTGTCAAAGGAAACCCGCGTATACGCGACCACCTTTGATAGAAACAGCGTGTATATGCGACTGTGCAGAGAAAAAACCACGTATGAAAAAGTAAATAATTAAAAATAAAAGTGATCAAGCCTGGATAAAAAACCAGGTCTTCAGTCTGACTGAGAAAAAGTTAACTGGATTGGAAATAATAGTTAAAACTATTGGAAACCTTTCAAACAGTTGAAACCACCCAACAGGGGAATCACAAGAATGCGATCCCCAGCGGAGTCGCCAGTTCTATTTCGGGAAAAAACACCCTAGAGGTTTGTTGGGTCAAAACCTCCACAAATCGGGGCATGCTATTCAAGAAGGACTCACACAACCACACTTGTATGATAAAAACTAGATAACATCGATAGTAGAACTCACCCGTAATCCTACGTTTGATGTAGATCCCGCGGGGTCCAAACCCCCAACAACCCTTCTTCCTCCTTAACCTAAAAATCAAGAAGAAACGTGCACGAAAATCTAGTTGTACAACATATAATTACCCTAAATGTCAGTGAAAACCATGTGAAACATCGTGTAAACAATAATAAATGCTTAAATAATAATCTTTTCACATATACAAGTAGATGTTAACACGTGACTTCAGGAACAAGATGGTTCTTCTTCATTATGAACAACATGTACAGTAATAAAATGTGGAGAGATCACCTGAATCCTTCCACGATCTTCGAACAGACCGTCGTCCAGATCTGTCCCGCCCTTGCCTCGCTAAGATACTTTCAAGACTTGTGCACTCGAGATGGCATATAAATGGATGAACATCTCCAGGAAACAAGGGTTTCCTGTATAAATCTGGGAAAGTGCAGGAGGCACGGGAATTTAGACTTGAATTGGGATTCCAACAGAGTATAATGTCTATAAAATTTCTCTCTCCCTTAGGCCATGCACATGAGGGGCTTTTATACTCCCTCAAAGTAGTTTCAATCAGTTGGAAGCAGTTGGCCACGTGCTGGGGTGGTTGAACTACTGGAGTAACCATCAACCCAGCCCGAAAATAGGGAATTTTTATATATTTTTAATGATTTTAATGGCATACGTGGAAAAGTACATGTGGACTCGCGTATACACGCGGAAAATTTTGGGCATACCCGCGTATGGGATTTTTAACCTTTGTTTTTGAATTTTGTTCAAGTACGCCCAGGAATGGGTGCCCAAGGCCATAGAGACGATCATGAATCACATGAGGGTGAAAAATGATGCTATAACACTTTGGTATTCAGACATTCTGTATGTGCTTACACACCTCAATGCCCCTCCTGAACTATCAAAGACCAAGGAAAAATTCTTAAAGCTAAAAGCCAGAAGCTATTGCATAATGAATGAAGGATTATACTAGAAAAATGCAAATGGCCTATTGCTTAAATGTTTTCCTGCGTCCGATGCAGAAAGGATTAAACAAGAATTCCATGCAGGAGAGTGTGGAGGACACATGAACTGGAAAGCCACTGCAAAAAAAATACTCAGAGCTGGCTACTATTGGCCTACACTCTTCAATGATATCCATAAGATGATAATTGCCTACCACAAGTACCAAATTTTTGAAGGCAAAAGAAAGCTCCTCCCCTTACCTCTACAACCCATCACTATTGAAGGTCCCTTCATGCAATGGGGCCTAGATTTCATAGGATAAATTCACCCAGCTTCCTCTGCACAACACAAATGGATCTTAACAACCACCGACTACACTAAGTGGATAGAGGCCATACCTACTAGGAAAGCCACATATTTAGTCATCATTAGGTTCCTAGAAGGCCATATCCTCTCTCGATTTGGTTGCCCAAGGAAAATAATCACCGATAATGCTGCTACTTTTGGATCCAAGAAAATGGTTGATTTTTGTCACAAGTATCAAATAGCACTCGGTCATTCAACTACCTATTACCCACAAGGTAATGGCCTAGATGAATCATCAAACAAGAGCCTGGTGGCCATCATCAAAAAGCTGCTGGAAGAGAACAAAAAGTCATGGCATAACAAGTTAGTGCATGCCCTGTGGGCTGATAGGCTTACAACTAAGAAGTCCATTGGCATGTCACCATATCAGCTTGTCTATGGAACAGAAGCAGTGTTTCCTACCAGCCTTGGAAACCAGTTATTAAACTTGTCCAAGAAATTCAAACAGAAGAAGATAGCATGGTGAGGAGAATAAACCAAACAATTCATCTCCACCAAACAAGGGAAGAGGTCTATAAAAGAGCTATGAAGGTTCAGGAAAATACAAAGAAGTTGTTTGAAAAAATAACCAAAGCTGCTGATTTCAAAATTGGAGACAAAGTTCTGAAGTGGGACTCAAGGAGAGAGGACAAAGGAAAGCACAGCAAGTTTGACAGTTTGTGGCAAGGTCCCTACATCATCCAGGCCACTATGGGTCCAAATGCCTTTTTTCTACAAGAATTAGATGGTACAGAGCTGTTTGGGGGTCCTGTCAATGGCAGGATGCTCAAACACTACTTCTGTTGATTTCCAATTTCTAGTTTCCATTTCCATTGTAAATACCATTGCTATGTTATGTTTTCAAGAAAAAAGAGAAAATGTTCCAAAAAACAGAAAAAAAGGAGAGGTTCAGACATGCTCAAAACATGAACCTTAGAAATGCAAAGGATTGGCTCTAATATGTTCAAAACCTGAGCTGAAGAAGGAAAAAAGTTGGTTCTGACATGTTCAAAATCTGAACCAGCAACTAAGGAAGAAGAATCAGCTCTAACATGCCCAAAACCAGAGCTGAATAAAGAAGAGAAAGTGACTCTAACAAGCTCAAAACTTGAGTCACAAAAGAAAGAAGGATGCTTCAAAATTTCAGATTTCAAGCCTTCAAGATTTTGTTTCTAGTTTTTAGCAAGTTTTTGTCCATGTGCAACTGTCTTTATGCCTTGGATCCACAACAAACTAGATTGTCTAATCCTAGTTTAGCTATTTTTAAATTTCTGTTGTAGAATATAGAGAAGAAATCTGCTGGATAGTTTAATCCCAGGAGATGTTAGATTAGGTAGAGAAACATGTGAGGCCAACAATTTAATCTGGTCTCATGGAGCAATAAGGGTAGAAATAAAATAGGTTTATTTTCTTGTTTGTAAAAAATAAAATGATGTAAAGCGTCTGCTAGCTCAAATGCACCCTAGAAGAAAAAATGCTAGGATTGTAGGATGGGTAGGTAGATTGTTTGGGAGAGTTTCTCTGCTAAATTGATGTCTTCGCAATTGTGGCAGCTGAAAATAAAAGAAGAAAGGTGGCTCAAGTAGCAGGCATCTGGCCTACACCAAAGATCACTATCTGAATTCTTGACTCCTTCAAGAAGAAGCCATCCCCATGTGGAGCCACTGTTAGCCCCATCTGAATTTTTTGAAAAGCAAACAGAGGGCTAAAATGTTTTTGAGCCTTCAAGGAATGCATTTCCCTCTCAAAACACATCATCCTTGAAGCCTCCTTATGCCCTTTGCCCTGTGATTTATTTCCACTGTTGTATCCATCCAAAATGTCTCACTGATTGCAAAAATTGTGCTCCAAAAGGCCTACACTTGCCCATGTACCTCTACAGAATTCTCCAGCTCATCCCTTTGTCCCCCTTGACAAAATCCCTCCCCTAATCTGTCTAAAATTTCCCAAAAATCCCCTCTAAACCATACGCACATCCCTGGTGTGGTTTATTTTCCCTTTCTTCCCCCTATCGTTACCCTTTATTCGCCTAAAAATGCACCAAAATGGGCCAAGTAACCATATTTTTCATGTCTATGGGTTTAGCACCTTTCGGCCAACCCCCTTAACCTTCTCCACCACGTGACCCGGGCGCCGAAACCACGCACTAGCCCGAAATGCACTTAGCGCAAATATGTATCAGGCACATTTTGAATCTTCGATCTGTATAGATCGAACGGTCGTCGCATTCTCCATAGCACTCATCACCCACCTCCTATCACCGCTCGATCGCATCATCCACCATTCATTTACCTGCAAATCAATGGCTCGGAGTTTATTCACCCGCCTGGTGGTCCCCGCGGCAGCACTGTTCAAAAACCGCCGGTTTTTATCACACCACCGTTGGAGGGTGGGTGGTATTTTTCTGTTTCACAACGATTCCACTCACTGCGGGACATGTGGCACCGACACTGTTTGAAAACCGCCCCCCCCCATCGCGCGGTAACGTTCGGCATTTGACCCAGCGTGATATGAACGTACACAATCTGATCCAGAGCCGCCCATCCAATGGTGATCGCGCTACGAAGATACACGTGAGTTAGTCCAAAGCAGATAGATCCGTGGCCCACCGTCTGTCGCCCTCCAATGCATTTTCAATCGTCGATCTCCTCCTGAGATCGGACGGTCCAGATTTAACTGCATGTCTCGCCATTGACCAATCCCGCCACATCACCATTCCACGTGTTTTCATAACTCTTTTTGTCCATCCCCTATGTAATTCATTCAAAGGTCAAATTTTAAATGATTTACGTTAAATTTTCCACCTCGCCGTCCTCCAAAGCGTCTCCTGCTGATCCACCCCTCCACTAAATCCTCTGCATTCATCGTCTCCACCCATGCCACGTTGCCATTTCTTGCAGTAATCCACGCCACCAACCCCATGCATGTTTTTCTTAACGAGTTTTCATGTTTTTCAGGGTTACAGGCAGAAGGAAAACCGCCATGATTCATATGCACTATTGTAGTGGCACAATGCACAAAGGAAGCTGAATTTAGAGCCTCATATTACAAGAAAATGTCCAGAAAGGTGTATGCAGCATAAAATTCATCAAAGGGCAGAGTTCAAACTCTGTAAAACCTCTCCGGCACCATTAAAGCTCAGATTGCATAAACAAAGACAGTACTGGAGCAGCAGAGAGTTCAAGGCACGAAATAGAAGAGTTTTGAGCCTTTTTCAGGAATTTAGAAGGCAAAGGTACTAGTTCAAAGACATCATGGATCGCATGGAAGGCCCAGCGTGTAGAAAAAAATACTATCAGGGTTTCACATCAGCAGTATGTCCTTTCCACAAAGGACGAAGTGCCCATACCATCTCCATTCTATACCGTGTTCCTGAGGAAATTCCATCCCTGACACCAGTCCTATGCTATCAGAAGCATTTGTTACACAGTATGGAAGATCTTAGCATCATTATTCTACCTTCTTGTTTAGTTCACCAGAGTGTTTCAGCAAGTACATTAGAGACATACCTAGAGTAAATGGAAGCCTGACGAAGACCACTCTTTCATCCAAAGAGTACCAGAGATAAATTCTCAAAATTTAAAACAGAACGAGGGCTCGGCCCTCTTCCTCTTCTAAGTTTTAATGCTGCATTTAGTTTTCCATCTACCTTCTCTACTCCACTTGAGCTATAAATTCATGAAGAAACTCATTTTAAAGGTTTTTGATCAGTTATCAGAGAATTACAAGCTGTTTCTTTTGAGACATAGTCTCTGTGTAAAGTTGTAAGATAGGCTGAGGAAGATGTTTTCAGACTGAATGTCCAGCTATTGGTAATATTGTACTTGACTGGTATTTCTCTTTAATATGACAAGCACATTTCTTTGCATCCTGATCTAAAGAAGCGGTGATGTTTTTCTATCTCTGTATTTGTTTTTAACTTGCAGCTCATTTCATTTCATTTCTACTGGCTCGCATCATAAATCTGGCATAGGATTTACCCTTGTTAGGTATCCTATGTTTCTGCTCTCCTTGCCTTTGATGTTTTCTTCTAAATGTGTTATCTAAGGGTTGATTTCAGCTAATTTAACCAGTGTAGTGGATGTCATTGCCTGCTAGCTGATGTATGAATTAAATGAATTTGTTCTTAGATGTTCTTGTCAGGATTTAATTGAATGAATTAGGAACACTGGGAGGTCTAGAACTCTGTCTCTATCTCACTAGGATCCTTTTCAATTGATTGAAACTTTCTAAGATCCCTCAAGCCGGAGGCTGAAGCATTGAGAGTTCAAAGTCTCTCTCTGATCTCAGGTCTTTAACTTTGTGTTCTAAATCTTTATTGTTTCCCCCTCTCTTACCATTTCATGCCACACTATCATCTTTAAGATCCAATGCTTTAGATGACTAGCCCAACTGAAAGCCTGCGCATTGAATAGCAAGTAAACCCCTTCCTGACTCCATTGCCCAATGGTCTTGAATGTTCCCTGAAATATCTCTCCTTTGCCTAAAATCCTCTTTGCTCATCCTTGTCTTATATTGAACCCTTCTTTCCTGATTACCAACAATCAAACAAACAAACTCTGAGCCTTATAATAGCCTAATATCTTAACACTGAGCTTAAAAGACATAAAACCTTTGCTTATATAGAGAGATCCCTCTCTGGACCCAGGAAGGATAGATCCTGAGGTCTGAAAGTGGTTCTGATGTTGTCTCATCTTTTGTTCTTGCCAATCTGGCCAAAACATGGGAACCCCAACACATCCAAGTACACAACAAAAAATGTGTCAATGTATGGATGAATCACATCGTTCATCAATGTGCAGAACGTGGCTAGAGGGTTGCACAACCCGAATGGCATGACAAGAAACTAGAAACTCCAGTATCTTGTCACAATCGTGGTCTTCTTCTCATCTCCTTCGACTAGCCACACTTGATAATACCCATGTCTAAAGTCTAGCTTTGAAAATAGTTTGGCTTTTGCAAGCTTATCAAAAGAATCCTCCATTAGTGGTAAGGGACACCTAGTCCTTATCGTTTTCTTATTCAATGCATGATAACCACAACACATTCGCAATTCATTCGTATCCTTCTTCCTCTAGAAAAATACCGAAGCACCATATAGGGACCTTGAAGGTCGTATGAAGCTTGCCTCAAATAACTCCTTTAGCTGCTTCTTCAAATCTTCCAATTACAGCCCTGACAATCGATAGGGATCTTTGTTTGGGGATTCCTTTCTTGGATCTAGCTCAATATAATGGTCCACTACATGTCTATGTGGTAGTAATTTCAAAAGCTCATCAAGCATCATATATTCATATTGCTCCAACACATCAGAAATATCGGTAGGAACAGGTGTCCCCACTCCATCATCAACCTCAACTCCACGAATATTTGCCTCAAATGTATCGATCTTTGAATCCTTCATAGCATTTCTCATAATTAGTGCAGAAACATGCTACACAGACACTTCCCTACGATGTTGGTGGGTAGGTAAATTCCACATCCGTGAGTCTCCAAATAAGACTATATCACTGCAGAAAGGTGCAACAACTACCCTGTTTTCTTTCAAAAATTCCTACCCAAATATCATGTCAAAGTCACCCATATACATCACTATGAAGTCTAGGCAACCCTGCCAATCACCAATACAAACCGGCACTTCGTTTTCCAATCCCAATACTTTAGTCCCCGAGTTCACTGCCTTTACTTCCACATCCATGGAAATAAGTTGCAACCCAACTTCCTTCGCTACATTGGTCGTCATAAAATTATGTGTGGCCATAGTGTCCACCAATGCTTGGATATTCTTGCCAAGAATCTCCATGTCAAGAAACGCAAAACTATGCAACCGATTTTTACTAGAAACATTAGATTGCATACAAACCCGATCTCTACATCTTTTTGTACTGCCTCTGATACCATCTCTCATGCCCCCAAGTCTATTTCCACTGTTGGCAAGTCGTGCAACATTGACTAAACGTTTACTCTTGCTTTTTTTGACATGTTTCCAGACTATGCCTCCAACATTCAAGGTTAGCACATCTTTATTTAATTAAGTTATGTTTGCGGAACTAACATAGCAACTATATCAAAATAGCACAAGACCATAAATAAAATATATGCAGACAAATAGTGTATTAAAATTATAACATTTCCTTGCTCACAATAAGGGCAACAATCTCGTTTTACATACTAAAATTTACCAAATTCCACCCTGACACAATACAGCCTCTACATGCGAGTCACGTCATGCTCGTGGACACTGCGGTGGTCACCTAACTCTGCCCGCACGGCCTAGTCACTTCTCTGTTGCATACATCCGACTTTTCCCCATCGCAAACATGCCCACAGCTCGCCTGAGCTGACCTTCTCTTCTCATTCACCATGACTCCACACCCGTAGCTCACCCAAGATGACCCGCCCTACCATGGTAACATCACTGGTAAACAAACCCGACTCGACCCAAAGTATTATCGTCGTACCTACGGGCTCATACCTCCACCAAGTTTTGTCCTTCACACTTCTATGCTCACCGTGGTTGTTCTCCAACTTTGTTCGATGTCCGTTTATGCCAAATGCTCTGTCAATTTATATGACCCACTCAGAATATGTTTTATTTTTTATGTGGGAGCTCGACACCCCTAATTGACCCACATTCTGAACTTTCCGAACCTGACTCTGCCGGTACTCATGTTGGCCCAACCAGCCATTTTCCAATGCGTATAAACTCACGGTGCCTCCGCTATACTTCGCTCGTTTCCATCTAATGTCGCATCGCAGCCAAGCAAACGTCGCAAAGTAATTTGTTGCTCCTTCATGGGCACACCTGCCTGTCATTCTCATCGCACTTTGACGCGTGCCCATATGTCGTTTTGCCTAGGCGTGCCTGTGTTGGGCGCGTGACTCACCCGAGTCTGGTGGAAATGACTCGTTGGTCTGACATGGGGGGTGGCAGGGAGATGCCTTGAAAATACCCCCACTAATCACCCACTATGATAGTGGTGTCCAAATCACACCCTGATCGGGGGCATAAAATTATGAAAATTTTAAATATAAAGAATTTATTATTTTTTCCAAATAAATTATACGATATTATGTTTAAATTTAATTGTTTTTTATTTATTTTGTAGTTAAATCGCAAACTTTCAATCTGTATGGATTTGTTAGATATTTCTTTCCAAATATGTACAGTACAAAAATATTCTTGAAATTTATTTAAATTAACAAAACTTGATTCTATTTAAAAAGATGAAACTCGAATTTTTAATAATTTTTACAAAACATATATTATTTACTTTATTTTAAAATTTAACTTGTAATTTCTTAGAAAAAACACATGCTTTTAACCATTAAGTAATATATATATATATATATATATATATATATATATATATATATATATATATATATATATTAAAGTTAAATAAATATAACCTAAAAACTTATATGAATAAAATAGTATTTTCTTATTTATTTTGTATTTATCAAAATTGTTTTCAATAGTGTATTTGGGAAAGTTGTGTAAATTCATGTGAGTAATGAGATACTTTATTCAAATCCCCCTCTCAAATTCATGTGTTGTCCCAAAATGTTTGGTGGTTACATCTAGAGATTAAAATAAACACATATCAAAATTATTAAATTAATTTTTTATAAAAAATAAAATAAAATAAATAAAAAATTTTAAATTTGATAAAAAATTATAAAGGAAAATCATAATTATTTAAAAAATTATAATTTTTTTCTTATATAAATAATAATCAAATTAATCCTATATAGCATTTATTTATATTAATTTATCTTATTTCTCAATAAATTTATACATAGAAAATTATGATAATATTGTTTCTATTAAAAAATTATCAAAAATTAATTTTCAATACTAACTTTATATTATAGAGAATATTAAAAAAATACTAAAACAATTAATAAATTTTAAAAAAATAATTAAAAAATATTAACTATCATTATACTTATCATCTTCAATTGTGATGGAGAGCACAGATGGTAGGACATTGGGGGTGAGTGTGCCACCCAACCACCTCAAGTAGCATGTAAAAGGTGGATAGCATGGTCTTCCCCCAACATGCACATGCATTCAACTAATGGATTTAGCACATATGGATTTGGTAATTTTTATCTTTGATTTTCATTTTTCTACCAGATAACCGACAATAAGTGCTATCTGTGATGAGGTGGGTCCCTCTCCAATGTAGGAAGGTTTGTGTCTGGAGACTTATTACGTCAAGTTTTTGTTGAGAGGCCATTATCTTAATGTTCTAGTGAATCTTCACTCCCCAATTATGCATCTGGTACAGATTGTTTCCAACTACGGTGTTATGATAGAAATTTCATTTTCTTTAAGTGTTTACAGGATTGGTATTCCAATGGTTGAGTCTTCACGGAGCAAGTGGAGTTATGGTTTCAGGAGCATGGTCATACCTCTACTTGTCAATGGTTTTGTTAGTGCTTTTTTCCTTCTTCTTGCTATTGTTATGGCATATTTAGTCGTATGCAACCTTTTGACACATGGGCCTAGGCAAGCGACTCTTCTAATGGTATTCAATGTGATCACAGCCTCTACTCCCTTTACTTTTGGAAGCTTGATTGTTGGTATTTTTCTTAGTTAGGTGTTTCATTGCTATTAAATTTTGGGTCCAAGAGGGGTGGCATATTTTTTATATTATGAAGTTTTTCCTAGATAACTTTATCCTACCCATTGAAACTATTTGTCACTCGCACTTTATCTGCAGATTTGCTTACAGTTCCCACCTTTACAACCCTCTAGTTTATCCTTATTTCTTCTCCTACCCTTCTGGTTCTCCTATAACCATGTCATATTCTTAGTGTCTTTCCATTATGAGTTCCCTACCTTGATAGTGCATGCGTAATAGTTCAGGTGTGTGGGTTAATCATAGAGGACATGGTGGCTATGGTTCATAGGTTAGAACCCATGCCCAAGCACAACTACATCAAACCACGAATATTTATCATTTTACTATTCCACCTGATATTCGAGTTGATATTTGATGCCTTGATACTTTGCCTACTGATTAACATCATTTTTTTCGTACTTAAACATTATTGAAGATATTTCCCACTGCGTTCTCAACTTTGGTCACACCAAGGTAAGACGAAAACAATATCTTAACTCAATCACTTTCCACTAGAAACTTAAAACTCTTCTTGGAAAATTATTGAAGGAGAAGAAAGAAGAACAATATGACATTTTTTATGCCCTAAATTACTTCACATGTGGTAATATATTTCAATGTTCGTACTTGGAAAGCCTAGATGCCAAGCTAGCTCAGAGCCACCTCTAGTGTGAGCTTAAACCTCTAGTTTCTTTAGGTTTCAGTTCCAAATATCGTTCACTGATGACTTCCTCGGACTACTGAGTTTTTATGTACTTGTTTTGGAAAAAAAACAACCCCCACTTTTACATTATTATTTTCATAGAAATAATGTGGAACCTCTATGTAAATTTTGGTCATATCACTCGCATGCTTTGATTTTTAATTTTTGTGAGATTTTCATTTTTCTTGGTTTTTTCGCTATGATCACTTCATGGTGTGTAGTTTTTCCCAAAATTTAATACGACTCTAAATTTGTTGAGTTTGGACTTACGCTTCGAAAATAAACTATATTAATTTAAAGAAAACACTAATATTACCTCTATCATGAAACTAGATTAATTTAATTAAGACAATTAAATGAAACTAGATTAATTTAAAGGAAACACTAATATTACCTCTATCATCTACATGCTCATCTAGTGTGAAGAGATTGTTGGGACATTGTCGCCAATCCATCCTTGCATAAGGACACGAAACTAAGACAAACATGTGGTCATCCTCACCAACCAGTAGCCCTAGTGCTTAAGCAGAAATATTGTTTGGATACTATCTCAGGCCCCTCTTGGGCATCATCTTGCCCTACATGCACATCTGCACCTCAGTCATCATCCTAGGAAGGTGGCAGTCAAAAGTAGGCCTTCTCTTTGGAAACATCTCAACAAATAAACAAGATAACTCTGATGCAAAAGGGAAGTTCGCCTTCCCATGTATCATAACACGAAATCTATCTAAATCCATACAAAATTTCCACAAAAAATGGTCGAACGTATAATACAGAATGATATCTGCACCAAATAATCGACATAAAACCAAAGATGGAAACTAATTTGCTTCCCATATCTAGTATAGTGTGCAATGGTACTCACTAATATTGAAATGCACCTAACCTCCTCTGCACCAAAAGTAATCAATCCTTATTTTTCCACAAGACACTTGAAAACATGTTGCATGCACTACATGATCTCCAACATATATCTCAGAGTATCCAAGTTGACTCTTTGTTGCAACACCATGGGGAACATTAGGGAACTAGGGAAAAGTGTCCCCTCTCCTGGATAGGCCAATGATAAAATATATGTCCTCCCAAGTGGGGTCATACCATGTGTCAGGACCGACATAGAAAACTTGTTGGGGGACATCCCACCAATGAATTGGTTGTTCCAACAACCTATGGTGCCCCTTCAGGGATGTAGCCTCCTCGTACTACTTAAGGAGGCCTACATTCCTCAAGAGGACTTGGTTCGCTGTGGTAATAGGGCAAGGGTATAAATCTCTCTCCCTCTCTTGTGCCTCCCATGGTCAGACCATATTCTATCGGTCTTCCATTTGTTCATGTTCTTGTTGTTTCTCCCTCTATTGAAATCTTTGTTACTTGATTGACATATAAAATACATCAGCCTCATACATTAAAAAAATAAATAAATAAATAAAATATTAAATTAAAAATGTGTTTATAAATATGGACATATAACCTTCAATTAAAAATAAATCATCCTCGGTGCGCGAAAAAAAAATTAATGCACCAGACACCATCCCCCACAAAATAGGAAAGCACTACCCACAGTGCGTACCTTGACTTGACACACTGCTTTTGGTTCGCATACATACAAACCCATTGGTTATTTATTTTTTCCAAATAGTGTGTCGATATAATATTACACATCAGTGCTTCTGCATAACCTTTTCGCACCGAAACAAAATATTTGAGTTAATGAACAAACTAAGCTATATTTTTTAATATTATGCATGTAGTGTGTTTGGCATAACTAAACACACCAGGAAGTAACTTTTACCATAAGCATCAAGGTAAAAATTATAATTTTTCTCGATGTGTATTTATTTACCAAATGCACTGCGAAACTATGGTGTGTTATCAAAACACATCAATTTGCAGTGCACCCTGTAAATTTACAGCTTACACCACAATTGGTACAAGCCTAACTTCTCGAACACATTGTGTAGGAAAAATAATTAAAAAAAATGGATATTTTTACCTAACTTTCAATATTTGTCCACTTAAAAAGTTAAATTAAAGAGAAACATAAACTTTACGTGCACATTTGCTCGTCGGGGAGGCATGGTTTCAACGTAAATGAAAAAAAAAAATGAGCATTCTTTGAGAAAATTTGCAAGAAAATCACTGAGAAATATTAGACGAAAGGATGGATAACAAGGGAAGCACCAACAACACGACCCTTGAGAGAGGAAAGAGTAGCACGGATGCTCGATAGCTCTACAACATTGAAAATGGTAAAAATGATTTTTACAGCGAGTAGGATTTTATATTTAACCTTGTTCCGGTGTGTACTATTTCCTAAGCATATATTAATTAAAATTAAAAACACTATCATGGTTTGCCTTGTTATTTACGCATTGGGTTGTTTCAATACATGAATAACACCCATTATTTGCTAGAGTATGGCACCAAAATGGTGAAAATGAATTTTGTGACCAAAATTTTCTAAATTTAATCTTTTTCTTGTGCTATCAAGTAATATATGTACCAGTGTGACTTATATAGGTAGTGCACCATTATTTTTATTTGTATGAAAAAATAACCTTGCAACAATGCACCAATCTCTATTAAGCATCAGGTCCTTCGATTCAAATAAATGCACCAGTCCGTATAATATAATAATCACGTCGCAATTTTTAAATTAAAAAGCCCATAATGGTGCATTACATTTTTTATGCAACGGGGTGTTTGTGTATTGGTGTAGCACCGAGGTGTGATGAGAGTATAACACTGGACTAGAAAAATAAATTTTACGATCGACATTTTTTTAAATTTAACCCTTTCCTGTGCTATCAAGTAGTATATGCACGTGTGCAAATGTGTACTTAACACATTGTTATTTTTTTATATAAAATATAATTCTACCATGGTGGACCGTATGTTATTAAGCACCGGTCCATATAGGCATAGTAGCGCATTGGTGCATTAGTTTATTATAGACACATCATTAAAAAAAATCCACTAAAACATCCACCCACGCAACTTCGCTAGTTACCTCTGCTATAAAAGTATTTTTGGGCTATTTTTATAGGGGGCTTCTACAAAAATCCTGCTAGAGGGTATTTTCCTTGTAGTGTGCTCTGATACCACTAATATGGATCTTTGGAGGAATGAGACTTAAATATTGACACAAGAGTAAAAAATTAAAACTTCCCAACAAGTCAGTGATCCTAGTACTACACTGGCCTTGACACGTTTAGCTATAAAGTTCTCATGAGATCTAATGAATTAATCTCATTCTGATCCAATTTTTTTAATAAAAAATACTTCACAAATGGAAAATAAATATGTCACAATGCTTAAGAGAAATATTGCAGAACAATATAATAGTAATAACTCAAAATATGACATGATGCGTAAAAGAGATATTGTATAAAAACATTAGAATAAGAACTCAATGCTTAAAAGAAATATTATAGAAAAATAACACAAGAGGAAATAAAATGTTTATTGAAATGGGTAATGTCCTATGAGCCTACGTTATGAGAAAAAGGATGATTTACTCCATGGTGAAGTTCTATATTTATACTTTTATAGGTATATTTCACCGAGAGTCATGCTTCTTGGTACATTTCAAATACCTTGGGTAAATACCACGGTTTACAAAATCCATGGGTGAATACCATGGGAATATATAATAAATTACGACACCATGCTGAAATATAATAAATTATGATCCCATGGGTAAATAAAATGTTTTACAAAATCCATCGTGTAGAAATAACTCGAAATTTGCAGTTGCTAATGAATTCATATTGAAAACAGTGGACACAAATTTCTTCTACTCAATTTGCATAAAAGAAAACATACAATAAAAACACATGAAATAACATGCAATCATTTAATCACAATGAACACCCTATTTTTACTGGGGAACCCAACTCGGAAAAAACCCCTCCTCTATTTGTATTATATCATATGAGAAAAAAATGATCTATTACAATGACAAATTCAATCCTTGAAGCTCAACCTGAACTGCAATACTAATCTTCTCTTGAGTATGCTTTAGCTAATACTTAGCCAAAATAGGCCTCCTACTTCCTCCTATTTTCTTATGCAATCCCAAGAGAATTCCTCACCTGCTACATGCAAACTCTATACACTCACTAGTATACAACAGTACCTTTTCCCTCCACTCAACTAGGCAATTCAAATCGAGTGCATGACTAGGGCTATTTTTAGTAAATTGACTAGTTAACAGAGAGATCAATGAGTTAACAACAGTTACAACTACTAAACTGAACTCATACTAACTCTATTTGTGACTAGAGCTTAGATAAATGAGTGTCACTAACTATAACTCTACTATATTGCTAGACCCTAGCAATTAACTCATGCACAACTCTACTTATTTCCCATAAACTTGAATTCACTGAATTAACTTAGTGACTTTTCCATGCCACTTCTATTAACTTTAACTGAAGTCATCCTACTGATGTGGAAATTCGAATTTCCCCATTTGACTATGGAACAAGTCAAAGGAAGTCTTTTCTTGCTACAAATTAACACTCCCTCTTAGCAAGAAAAGGGTTTTTCACAACATCAATCCTCCTCCTCTATAGAAATGTACTATTACACAACTAATATTCCCTCTCATTGTTTTTGTTTCTATGACAACAACTACAACTAAGAGCATCCAAAATACTAAATCAATTGTGTCTCTGAGCTGCAATTATCTTCTTAGTCTCTTACTACTATTAGCCTCTACATTGTCACTGAAGATCTGACTAAATCAACTGACACTGATCCTTCTACTACTAAACATTATGGGCCCCTGTACCAAGGTTAATGATCCATGAGAATAGTATTTAACAGTTGTTGTTTCTCTCCTATGGACCATGCCCAAAACTTTGCAACTCTGAGAGGAAGGCTCTACATCGCCCCACCTCACTCCTGGAGGTAAAACTACATACATGGATAAATATACCTCTTGTTTGTGGATATTTTTAACTCACACACTAATATGTTTTACTTGTCCAGTAGAAACATGCTTTAGATAAGTTTTCCCTTTAGTAAACACCACTATCATATGATTTGTCCTCAAGTACATCTATAGAAACTATTTTTTTCTTTAGACTAGGCACACACATTAAATTATTTAGGTGAATATGAGAGATTGACTCCCTCTTAAAGGTGAAATTTCAAATCCCTTTGGTATTATATCTTCCATCATCTCTAATTTCTATGTGTAACTGTATGTCCTTCTCCTCTAGGCTGTTGAAGAACTCCTTATTTCTTGTTATATAAAATGAAGCATTGGAATCTAAGTACTATAAACTGCCTCATATAATACTTACCATGCATGCAATGAGGGTCAAAGCCAATTCGAATTGTGATGTGAGAGCATCACCTCCTTCTCCTCCTGTAGGCATATTCCCAAATTTCCTTTGGGGATACTTGGTTACATAGTGTCCATATTCATGGCAGTGAAAATATTTAATTTTGTTGAGGTCCTTCTTCTAGCCCTAGTTCTTGTTGGACTCTACCTTGCCTTGGGCCTTCTTTCCCTTTGATTTATTTCCCTTTTCTGCCAAGGAAATTTTTTCTTCCTCCTCAGCTCTGGATGTGACATCATCTCTAGGGTTTCTTCTAATCTCCTCCTACATGAAATAAAACCAAAGTCTCTCCTAATATGATAGTTTGTCTCTTCCATTAACTGAATCCTAATAGTTGTGCCAAAATTTTGGAAGGCCAAGGAATGCTAAGCTCACAAGTTTAGATGATGGCACATTTTCTCCTACTCCTCCAAGTTCATCTCGAACCTAACTGAATCTAAATAGGTGTTGTGGAATGGTTTCATTTTTTTGCATTCAAATGGTCTTGAGTTTATCTCTTAATGCAAATTTCCTGGCACCACCACTACTTTGGAATAGATATATGAGAGTTTTCCACGTTACAAAAGGAGTCTCATTTCCATGCAAGTTCAAAACCACATGATCTCTGACAGCCTCCAGAATAATCTGTCTTTCTTCTAGTGAGAAAGTGCTTGTGCATCGCATATTGTTAGTTTTGGAATATTTGTTTGTGTATATTATTATACTCCATTGTCATCCAAGATAGCTTCCATCATATCTTTCCAAGCACAAAAAACTAAGTTACCTCCAATGCATACTCAGGACTCAATTCATTAAATGACATTTATCCTACACTTCAAATAATCTACACCAAAAACTCCACAAATTGAAATTTCTCTGAGAGAAGGTCTAGAACAAGGTTTCTATGTAGTCTTCCGTAACTCTTACACCATGTATAAATAGCTCAAAATTTGCAGCTGCTATTGAATTCAGACTGAAAACAATAGACACAAATTTATTATACTCAATATGTGGAAAGGAAAACATATAATAGAAACACATACAATATCATGAAACAATTCAATCACAATGAACACTGTATTTTTACCAAGGAACCCAACTGGGAAAAAATCCCTCCTCTATTTTCATTATATCATATGAGAAAAAAAGGATTTATTACAATAACAACTTCAATTTTTGAATCTCAACCTTCTCTATAATATTGATCTCCTCCCAAGTTTACTCTAGCCAATACTTAGCCAAAATAAGCCTCCTACTTCCTCCTATTTCCTTTTGAAATTCCTTCTCCTAAATAATAGGAATAGCTCCTATTTTCTTGCACAATCCCAATAGAATTCCTTGCGTGCTACATGCAAAATCTGTACACTCACTAATATACAACAATAAATATAATTATTCCTTTTCCCTCCATTCAAATAGGAAATTCAAATTGCATGTATGACTAGGGCTGTTTGTAGTAAATTGCCTAGTTAACTGAGAGATTAGTGAGTTAAAAACACTTACAACTACTCAACCGAACTCCTACTGACTCTATTCATGACTAGAGCTTAAATAACTAAGTTTCACTAACTATAACTCCATTAGATTGCTAGATCTTAGGGATCAACCCATGCACAACTCTACTTTTTGCCCATAAAATCGAATTGACTGACCTCCTGCGAATTGCAAGTCAAGTCATCTTGTTGATGTGGAAATTCAAATTTCTCCATTTGACTAAGGTACAAGTCAAATGAAGCATTTTCTTTCTACAAATTAACATATGGGTAAGTATCATAAGTACGATGGTAAAATAGAAATCATCGTGTGATTAGATTCTGACTTAAATATTATGATTTATTTTGTTTAATGTCATGCATTATCCATGGTTTTAACAACTATTCATAAAGAAACAATTATTAACAATGGCAATTATTTTCCTCGTGGATCAATATGTTTTTGTAATAACCTTGTTTAGATCAACCAATTGAGACCAGCACTATCCATTTGAAGCATATTACAACGTAATATCTTGTTCCATTAAACATTTTTCATTGTAAATAATACCATGAGATATGAAATTCATGGGCTTGTAAACCACCATAAAAATGTTGATCAATCATTGATGGAGTCTAGGTTTTCTAGACTACTCTATGACCAGGTTAAGATTAACCCTAATTTAAACTTGAACTAGTACATGCACATACCCCTAATTACAACTATATGTCCATTTACTTGTGATAAATTTCAACTCCATTAAAATAAAGATTATAACTTATATTTGAGTATGTGATGTTATGAAACATCAACCCACTTCCTTATCAACAACCCTCCTCTAAATACAATGAACCGAAAAAATAATTCGTTAACCAAGCACTTATTTATATACTACCATATGTGTGCTTCAACTTATGCTACACCTTCATCCATTCTATGCCTAAGGAAATTATGCAAGAGAATAATCTACCAACATATTTAATATTGTCCCTCCCTACTCCAAATATAGTGAGTCAAAGTACTCATTCACTAAGTGCTTCTTCATCAATCTTGGTTTTAGAACTACTCATCACTCTCCTTATACAAACATCACCATTGTATTGTTTATACTGAAAATAGGATTACTACAATCCCAAAATAAACCACCTTCTATATATAAAAAAATGAGCCAAAATCTTAGTAGCAAAGGTGCACTCCTAAAGCCAATAATACAAATATGATACTACATGTTAAAACTAAGAGAGAGAAATAAGACGAAATAGAAAAAAGAAACATAACAAGTACACAAATCTAATAATTATCCTAAAAGCATAGAAAACCATCACTTACACACACACACACACATATATATATAACTTTAGCTAAAGATGCCAACTAGAACAATAATGATCACTTGTTATCTCTTATAATACAATTTTTCAATCAATTAAATAGATTTCATGATATGTAGTACCATAGGTTACCAAAACCACCGTCTTGTAAATCACAATATATAAATCTATTGATCAATAATTGCTAAAAAAATATACTTAATAAAAATATCAAAATTAATTCAATCAAATTTAGTTTTCAAAATATTAAATAATTTTCTTTTTAATATTCTTAAAATCATAAATATGTTCAATGCATTTGTTCAATGCAACATCCATTATATATCCAAACCCATAATAAAATTGATTATTTGATGTATGCTTAATGTAGAACCAATAATTTCATAAACCAATTATCTCTTGTAGCTCTGTGCATTTCCCTTCAGAAAAATAATCACAGTACTAAAAAAATATAGTGTTTTACATTACATTGCGTTCTACTAAAGAATAAAAATAACATTGTTATAAAAGTAGAGTTACGTTTTATAACCAGCCTAGATCCATCTTAACTCTGGATCTATTAAGCGCCGAGAGGGATCAAATCTCTCGAGGTGCAAACCTCTTTTTTTGAGTGCAAAACTTGAGAAAAGGTTTGCACCTCGAGAGATTTGATCCCTCTCGGCGCTTAATAGATCCAGAGTTAAGATGGATCTAGGCTGGTTTCAGTCATGTGTCCAAGGAAAATCTATCGAAAATATGATTAATTTTATCAATAATATGCAAATACAGATAATATAAATATAATAATTTTATATATGCCAAATATGTATTTATGTGGTCGTTTTAATTTTAAAATTTTCTTAGTTACCTCAGTTTTTTGAGATGATAAATATTGTTAATAACTTTAATGATGGAATATTTTTTTTGAATGCAAAGTGACAATGTAATAGTGTTGAATGATAGAAAATGAAAATAATAAGAGTGTAGTCAATTACAAAAAGTCTTCATTGTGATCAATCTCAAATTATTTTCTTTTACTATTCTTATTGTCACCCTCGTTAGTTTTGTCATCTTTTCATATCGATTATATGAAAAGGAAATTTGAAATAATAAACCATTTAAATATTTAGCTTGAACTATTGTACTAAACATCACACATTGTCTATCTTGATCTTCAATATTAATCGGTTGATTTACTATAACACAAATATTAATGTACATTGTTAATAATTTTTTGTGTTGGCACTGAAATCAATGCACAATCTTAATCCAATCACTTTAAAATTAATGTACCATGAATGTACATCCAATTACATAAAATTAGAAATCAACGTCTACACTGAAATCAATGCACCTAATGAAAACAATCAAATAAGATTACAAAACGACATCTACACTGAGATCAATGCATCTAATGCAGGTAGTCAAATAAGATTAGAAATCAACATCTATATTGAAATCAATGGATCTAGTGCAAGTAATAAAATAAGATTAGAAACCAACATCTACACTGATATCAATGCATCTAGTCCAAGCAATCAAATAGGATTATAAATTGCCATCTACTTCCCTCTCTCCCCCCTCGAACTACATCTCTTTTCCTCCATCTATCCACTCTCTCACATCCTCCCTCTTCCTTCCTCTCTCTCCATTTCTTTCCCACATATATATTTCCCTCTCTCTTCACCCTCCAACTATGTTACTCTCTCTCTCTCTCTCTCTCTCTCTCTCTCTCACACACACACACACACAACATCTACACTAAAATCAATGCATATAGTGCAAGAAAAATAGGATTAGAAATCATCATCCACACTGAAATCAATGCATCGAGTTCAAGAAATCAACTTCCCCCTCTCCCCCCTCCAACTACATCTCTCTTTCCCTCCATCTCTCCTCCTCTACACTGAAATCAACATCTACACTGAAATTAATGCGTCTAGTGAAAGCAATCAAATAGGATTATAAATCACCATCTGCTTCCCTATCTCCCCCCTCGAACTACATCTCCCTTTCTCTCCATCTCTCCACTATCTCACATCCTCCCTCTTCCTTCCTCTCTCTCCATTTATTTCCCACATATATATCTCCCTCTCTCTTCAACCTCCAACTATGTTACTATATCCCTCCCTCTCTCCTTCTCTCCATATCTCCTCCTTTATCTCTTTATCTCACCCCAAAACATATACACACTCTCTCCATATCTCCCTTGACACTTCATCTCTCTCTCCACTTCTTACTCTCTATGTAATCCTTCTTCCCTCCCTCTCTTCCCCTCCAACTCCATCTCTCCTTCTATCTCCCTCCCTCTCTCCTCCTCTCTCTCGTCCTTCCTCCATCTCCCCCCTCTCTCTCTCTCTTTCTTTGCCCTCCAATTTTCTCTCTTCCCCCATAACTCTCTTCCTCTCTCTCATGTCCTCTCTCTTGTCCTTCCTCTCCTACCTTCCTCTATCTTTTCCTCTCTCTCTCTCTTTGAAATCCAATTATCTCTCTCTCTCTCTCTCTTTTCCTTCCAATCCTCTTTCCTCCCCCAACACACACACACACACACACTTTGTATCTCTCTCAACATATACACTAAAATCAATGCATATATTGCAAGAAAAATAGGATTAGAAATCACCATCCACACTGAAATCAATGCATCAAGTGCAAGAAAACATATTCCCTCTCTCCCCCTTCCAACTCCATTTCTCTTTCCCTCCCTCTCTCCACTCTCTCACATTTTCTCTCTCTTCCTTCCCCTTTATCCCTTTCTCTCCCACATATCTCTCTCTCTATATCTCCCTCTCTCCCTCTCTCTTCACCCTCCAAATATGTTACTATATCCCTCCCTCTCTCATTCTCCCCCCATTCCCTCTATCTCTCCTTATTTTTCTCTTTATCTCACCCCCAAACATACACATACTCCTCTATTTCTCCCTTGTCACCCCCCCTCTCTCTCCACTTCTCGCTCCTATGTAAATACATTACTCTGGATCCATAGTTTGATATTATTTGTATTTACACTGAAATCAATGCATCTAGTGCAAGTAAGAAAATAAGATTAGAAACCAACATGTACACTAAAATCAATGCATCTAGTGCAAGTAATCAAATAGGATTAGAAATCACCATATCAATGTACATTGTTAATAATTTTGTGTGCTTACACTGAAATCAATGCACAATCTTAATCCAATCACTTTAAAATTAATGTACCATCAATGTACATCCAATTACATAAAATCAGAAATCAACGTCTACACTGAAATCAATGCACCTAATACAAACAATCAAATAAGATTACAAAACAAAATCTACACTGAGATCAATGCATTTGATGCAGGTAATCAAATAAGATTAGAAATCAACATCTATATTGAAATCAATGCATCTAGTGCAAGTAATAAAATAATATTAGAACCCAACATCTACACTGATATCAATGCATCTAGTGCAAGCAATAAAATAGGATTATAAATCACCATCTACTTCCCTATCTCCCCCCTCGAACTACATCTCTCTTTCATACATCCTCTCTCTCTTCCTTCCCCTCTATCCCTTTCTCTTTCCCTCCTTCTCTCCACTCTCTCACTTCCTCTCTCTCCTCTCTCTATCTCTCTCTCTTTCTTTGCCCTCCAATTTTCTCTCTTCCCCCATAACTCTCTTCCTCTCTCTCATGTCCTCTCTCTTGTCCTTCCTCTCCCACCTTCCTCTATCTTTTCCTCTCTCTCTCTCTTTGCAATCCAATTATCTCTCTCTCTCTCTCTCTTTTCCTTCCAATCCTCTTTTCCCCCCTAACACACACACACACACTCTCTCTCTCTCAACATATACACTAAAATAAATGCATATAGTGCAAGAAAAATAGGATTAGAAATCACCATCCACACTAAAATCAATGCATCGAGTGCAAGAAATCATCTTCCCTCTCTCCCCCCTCCAACTCCATATCCCTTTCCCTCCACTCTCTCACATCCTCTCTCACTTACTTCCCCTCTATCCCTTTCTCTCCCACATCTGTCTCTCTCTCTCTCCCTCTCTTCAACCTCCAACTATGTTAGTATATCCCTCCCTCTCTCATTCTCGCCCCATTCCCCACATCTCTCCTTATTTTTCTCTTTATCTCACCCCCAAACATACACACACTCCTCTATTTATCCCTTGTCACTCCCTCTCTCTCTCTCCACTTCTCGCTCCCTATGTAAATACATTACTCTAGATCCAGAGTTTGATATTATTTGTATTTACACTGAAATCAATGCATCTAGTGCATGTAAGAAAATAAGATTAGAAACCAACATCTACACTGATATCAATGCATTTAGTGCAAGCAATCAAATAGGATTAGAAATCACCATATAAAAAGTTTGCATTACTCTTGATCTATCAAAATTTACATTAGAAATCATCATCCATACTGAAATCAATGCATAAGTGCAAGAAATCATCTTCCCTCTCTCCCCCCTCCAAGTCCATCTCTCTTTCCCTCCCTCTCCACTCTCTCACATCCTCTCTCCCTTACTTCCCCTCTATCCCTTTCTCTTCCACATCTATCTCTCTCTCTTCACCCTCCAACTATGTTACTATATCCCTGCCTCTCTCCTTCTCCCCCCATTCCCTCCATCTCGCCTTATTTTTCTCTTTATCTCACCCCCAAACATACACATACTCTCTCTATTTCTCCCTTGTCACTCCCTCTCTCTCTCCACTTCTCGCTCTCTCTGTGTATTTCTTCTTCCCTCCCTCTCTCACCCTCCAATTTGATCTCTATATCCTTCCCTCTCTCCTCCTCTCTCTCTTCCTTCCTCTCCTACCTCCCTCTCTCTTCCCCCATCTCTCTTCTCTCTCCCTCTCTCTCTTTTCCCTCCAATATAAAATGGAAGAGAAATAGAAAAGTATGGTATTTGGCCCACTGTGTTAAATTTATATATGTAGGGAGAGAAGTGATTTTTCAATAGGGCCGAAATTAGATTAATTAGATTAATTTTAAATGTTAAATATTAAAAATTATTTTTACATTTACGTTTACATGTTTATTGTTATTTGGCCCATGGTATTTAGCTGAGGATTCACCTAAATAAAACCACTTTTTGAGTGTTCCTAAATATAAATAGGATTATGGAGTAAATATAAAAAGGCATTTTATTTATTTACCATACCTATGGTTTATTTATATTCTATTTATTTACCATACCTCTTTTATAAATATGGTATTTGGCCCATGGTATTCAACCCATGGTATTAAAGTGGTACATTTCTATACACTCGGACATATAAAAAGTTTACATTAATTAAATTTAATAATATTAATATTATAATATAATAATGTGAATATTAGAATTAATAATAATATTAATATTAATATTAGGGTTAATAATGTTTTTTTGGCATGTATTAATAATAATTTGGCCCATGGTATTTAGCTCAGGATTCACCTAAATAAAACCACCTTTTGGTGTTCATAAATATAAATAGGATTATGGAGTAAAAATAAAAAGAATTTTTATTTATTTACCATATATATGGTTTAGTTATATTTTATTTATTTACCATACCTCTTTTATAAATATGGTCTTTGGCCCATGGTATTCTGGTATTAAAGTGGTAAATATATCAAAAATTTACATTACTCACATGACATCTACACATCTATATACACTCTGACATATAAAAATTTTACATTACACACATTACATCTACACATCTCTATATATTGGGCCCGACATATCAAAAGTTTACATTACACACATTACATCTACACATCTCTATATATTGGGCTGACATTTACATTACACACATTACATCTACACATCCCTATACACTGGGGTGTAGAGCGCCTCTCGGCGCAATTACACACATTACATCTACACATCTCTATATATTGGGCCCGACATATCAAAATTTTACATTACACACATTACATCTACACATCTCTATATATTGGGCCGACATTTACATTACACACCTTACATCTACACATCCCTATATACTGGGCTGTAGAGCACCTCTCGGCGCAATAAATAAATTGTTTTATTATCTTTATAGAAGAAAATCAAATTATAAAAATTATACTCTTTCACATAAGTATTCAATTTTCTACTTCATTTTTACTTGTTATTATTTCTATTTTTAAATACTTTAAATATTAATAACAAAGTCTTTATACAAATTAATTCATTTCCTACATTTCACATTTCCTATATACCAAATTAACAAGAGTATTCACATTTCATTGTAAAATTTTAAATTAATTCCCTTCGTTTTATTTTTAACACTTTACCATTACCTCCTAAATATTTAAAGTGCAGCCACCATGAGATTAAAAATTAACAAAATAATTTAAAAATTAACCAATATTCATTTGAATAAAAATAAACATGTATTGATCTACAATATTTCGAAATTAAACAATATTTCCCCGTCAACAAGCATAAGCTTACCTAATTCAAATAACAATATAAATATTTTTTTTCCAAATCAATTTGCAATACGAAAAGAATGAGAAAAGATTATTGGCTCCACAAATGGAATTTCAAAATGTATTCATTGTTGATGGGTGTCGAGGAATTCACGCATAAAATTTCAAACTTAATTGAGGGCAGACATGGAATTCCGTGTACATAGTACATACCAATAGAGGAGACGATCAATGCACCATGAGATTGAAATCTTATACCAATAATATAACGAGTTTGTTGAATATAACTAGTATAGATTGACCTTGAGTTTGTTGAATATAATTAGTATTGATTGACTTTAAATATGGATGTTATTTGTACTAGTATAGGTTTATTTTAAGTGTGAATTTAATATAGATTGAAAAAATTAGATTTTTTAGATTTAATTTTTTTAGAGTGCAAAATTTATTTTTTAATGCTATATAGAGTACGTAATTTATTTGTCAGTATAAAAAAATATTTGTTGGATTTTCAAAAAAACATCTAATTAAAAAAAATCAAACTATAAAATACTAAAATTGTCTTCAAAAATTTTGATAAAAAAAACTTATTTTTTCAATAATTTATGTGATATATACATAAATTTTTTAAAACAATATATAATATATACATAGTTTGATATTAAAATATTTTGCACAACATTTGCATCAAAACATTTTATTTTATTAGTGCATATTAAAATGATTTTTTTAGTTACTAATATAGTTTTAAGTATAAGTCATAATTCATATTAAAATATTTTATTGATAGTTCATATTGAAAATTTTATTATATAAAACATTAACATATTTTATTTTAACATCTTTTTTATATATAGCTATATATGAAGTTGAGATTCACATAAATTAGTTAAAATGGATCTTCAAATACCCTATTTAAGACTCATGTTGAAATATTTTTGAAAAGCATAAAGTTTAAACATCTTACTAACACATTTTTTTACTTAGAATTAATTATTTTAAATGAAATTATATTATGTCATATGAGCAACTCACCAAACATGCATAGAATTTTATTTTATTTTATTTTATTATAATTAATCATGTTTTTCTATTTATAGAATATTTTACTTTCATTTTAAGAGACATATGTCAACTCCTAATTAAGCACAAAGTAAATTACACATATTAAATTATATAGTTTGAGTGGGTCTAATGGTTAAGAGCATGTGTGTTTCCTCCTAAAAGGTTACAGGTTCAAAACCAGAGAGAGTAGAGTATGTATGCTTTTCTAGACTTAATACTTGAACAACTACTTGGAGGTGGGTCTCTTGTCCCACAAACAATAAGGTCTCATAAGAAAATTTGATATCTAGCTTAACCAATCATAACTTTAAAATTTGATAATAATAATAATATTAAATTGTAGAATAAACATTTATACTCAAAACTTTTAATATATAAAATATATAGTATCATATTATTATTATGTTATTTCATTAGAATTATAACTTATAACTCGTAAATAATAATTTAAGTTAATTCCAAAACTCTCAACCTAGGTTACATTTTAGTTTTATTGCAATTATTTTTCATCCACATTTAGAAGAAGAGAAGTTGCCAAAAAAACATATAGGTAACCATGGGAGCCATCTATTAGCAAGTGAGTCAGTCTTCAAATAATGGAGCCTTGCTAATCAGTTTTCCAATAGGGGAGCCAATTCAACATTCAACTGCCATAATATACATGTCAAAGGTGTTTTTTCTTGGTTGAATAGGTTTTTGTTGTTGGAGTTGATTTGTAAGTAGTTTTATGTTTAAATCTTTAGAGGTGTCATTCATAAGTTTGTAGTGTAAAAGTATATAGTTAATATGAATGTAAGTTTCATTCTCAACTTTTGCTTCTGGAGTTTTGGTGTTTGGAATCTATTTACAAATAATCCCTTCAAATCTCTAGAAAGGTCACTCATACACTCTTAGTGTAGAAAAGTATAAGTAATATGAATACAAATGCAAATCTTATGATCAACTCTAGCCTCTTGAATTTTGCTATTTAAAATTCATTTGTAAATAATCTCGTCCATATTCAAATTTTTTGAAAAGTCACTCATACACCCCTCGTATAAAAAGATACAAACAATATGAATGCAAATCCCCATCCTACTACTAGAATTTTTGGTATTTGAAATTTGAATCGATTTTCAAATACTCCAAACTCCACACCTATTCTATATCAAACTAAAACACATTTTATTAAAATAATAAAAAGTAGGAATTTAATGCACTAAAACGAAGAAAAAACTCCAAAGCTCTCGGACAACACCAATTCTGACGCGTTTATTGGCAAGTCAATCAGTCTTCCATTTAAAATTTCTAACTTGTCAGGAGCAATTCAGTCCGTCTCGGAGCCGCCAGTGTGGACTAGGAGAAGCTGACGAGTAGAACTGGTTACTAGAATAGTCTAGTCTAATCATGGACCAAGATACACGGTCAAGTGAATCAATCTTGAAACCTGTTTTGTGTAGCGTCAATTAACCGTAGAAATTAGAACCATTTTTGGTGAGAAACTCCACCCGGTGATATGAGTATGATAATTATTCAAAGTGTAGTATAGAATCATGGCTATTTTCTACCTAGGATATATGAATTGTTAGATGTGTTGATAAAAAATTGTTGAGATGAAATATTAACCAGTACAATCACATTTAATAATGTGGTTGATATATGTTGATAAACGTATATAAAATAGCTTTACAATCATATTCAGCAATGTGGTTGATATATAGAGATAGGCCGACCCATCATATGTATTTTACCAAAATAAATATTATATATTTATGAATATAATTACCAATATATTTTACATATTTACTTATAATATATTAACAATATTAATTATATGCATACTATATATATAAATACAATATATTATAATATATAATATTATATTATTCAATAGTAAAATATATAATAAAAATATATTATTAAATTATTTCAATATATTGTATTTCACCACAATAAATATTATATATTTATGAATATAATTACCAATATATTTTACATATTTGCTTATACTATATTAACAACATTATATATATATATATATATATATATATATATATATATATATTATTGTAAAATATATAATAAAAATATATTATTAAATGATTTCAATATATTAACAGTTTTAACTCAAACTATAATATAATTCAAAAATAACATAATAATAATATTTTATTAATATAAGTGTATGTTTCTTACCAATATTCCAAGGGATTATTAATATTTTAAACAAAATGAACTAATAAACCCAAGGGTTTAATATTATAAACCTAACTAATTGGTGAAGCAAAGAATAAAAATTAATATTATAAATCAAGAAATAAAAAAACCCTAAGAATAAATAATTTAATCTGAAGATATTAAAAAGCCCTAAGAAATAATATTTAAAACCAAAAGCATAAGAAAGTAATAAAACATAAGAATTAATATATTAAACTTAAGAGATTAATAAAGTATATGAAATAATATTTAAAACCCCAAAACCTAAAAAATTAATAAACCCTAACAATTAATATTTTAAACTCGAGAGATTAATAAACCCAATAGATTATTAATAATACAAACAAAAAGAAGTAATAAACCCAAGGTTTAAATATTATAAATCAAAGGAATTGATGAATCCAAGGGATAAATATTAAAAACATAAGGGATCAATAAAGCCAAGGGATCAATATTAAAAACACAAAAAATTAATAAACCCTAAGAATTGATATTTTAAACTTAAAAACCTAATAAATTAATAAACCATAAGAATCAATATTTTAAACTTAAGATATTAATAAACCAACGGGATTATTAACATTATAAACCAAAAGAATTAATAAACCCAAGGGTTTAATATTATAAACCAAAGAAATCAGCTAACCCAAGGGGTAAATATTATAAATCTAAGGGATCAATAAGAACAATGGATCAATATTAAAAACAATAGAGATTAATAAACCCTGAGAATTAATATTTTAAAAATGAGAGATTAATAAACCCAAAGAGTTATTAATAGTATAAACCAAAAGAATTAATAAACCCAAGAGTTTAATATTATAAACCAAAGGAATCAGTGAAATAAAAAGATAAATATTAAAAACTTAAAAGATCAATAAGGAAAATGGATCAATATTAAAAACAATAGAGATTAATAAAACCTAATAATTAATATTTTAAACAAAAAAAACCTAAAAAATTAATAAAGCTTAAGAAATAATATTTTAAACTCAATAGATTAATAAATCCAAGAGATTATTAATATTATAAAACAAAATAATATAATATATTAGAATATGTAATATTATATTATTCAATAATAAAATATGTAATAAAAATAGAAAGTATTTTAATATATTAATAGTTTTAACTCAAACTATAATATAATTCAAAAATAACATAATAAAAATATTTTATTAATATTTATAATAAGTGTATATCTCTTACCAATAACCCAAGAGATTATTAATATTTTAATAATACAAACTAAAACGCTTAATAAACTCAAGGTTTAAATATTATAAATCAAAGGAATTGGTGAATCTAAAGGATAAATATTAAAAATATAAGAGATCAATAAAGCCAATGGATCAATATTAAAAACACAAGAGATTAATAAACCCTAAGAATTGATATTTTAAACTAAAAAAACTAATAAATTAATAAATCATAAGAATCAATATTTTAAACTTAAGATATTAATAAACGAACCAGATTATTAACATTATAAACCAAAAGAACTAATAAACCCAAAGGCTTGGTATTATAAACCAAAGGAATCAGCTAACCCAAGGGATAAATATTATAAACTTAAGGGATCAATATTGAAAACAATAGAGATTAATAAACCCTAAGAATTAATATTTTAAAGTCAAGAGATTAATAAACCCAAGGGGTGATTAACATTATAAATCAAAATAACTAATAAACCCAAGGGTTTAATATTATAAACCCCAAAGGAATCGGTAAACCCAAGGGATAAATATTAAAAACTTAAAGGATCAATAAAACCAAAAGATTAATATTAAAAACAATAGAGATTAATAAAACCTAAAAATTAATATTTTAAACTCAAAAACTTAAGAAATTAATAAAGCCTAAAAAATAATATTTTAAACTCAATAAATTAATAAACCCAAAAGATTATTAATATTATAAAACAAAAGAATATAATATATATTAGAATATGTAATATTATATTATTCAATAGTAAAATATATAATAAAAATATATTCTTAAATTATTTCAATATATTAATAGTTTTAACTCAAACTATAATATAATTCAAAAATAACATAATAATAATATTTTATTAATATTTATAATAAGTATATATCTCTTACCAATATCTCAAGAGATTATTAATATTTAAAATAATAATAAAAAACTAATAAACCCAAGGGTTTAATATTATAAACCCAATTAATTGGTGAAGAAAAAGATAAATATTAATATTATAAACCAAGAAATAAAAAAACTGTAAGAATAAATAATTTAATCTAAAGAGACTAAAAACCCTATGAAATAATATTTAAAACCCAAAAGCCTAAGAAAGTAATAAACCCTAATGATTAAAATATTAAACTCAAGAGATTAATAAAGCATATGAAATAATATTTAAAACACAAAAACCTAAGAAATTAATAAACCCTAACAATTAATATTTTAAATTCAAGAGATTATTAATAATACAAACCAAAAGAAGTAATAAGCTCAGGGTTTAAATATTATAAACCAAAGGAACTGGTGAACTCAATGGATAAATATTATAAACATAAGGGATCAATAAGGCCAAAGGATCAATATTAAAAACACAAGAGATTAATAAAATCTAAGAATTAATATTTTAAACTAAAAAACCTAATAAATTAATAAACCATAAGAATAAATATTTTAAATTTAAGATATTAATAAACCAAGGGGATTATTAACATTATAAACCAAAAGAACTAATAAACCCAACATTTTAATATTATAAACCAAAGAAATAGCCGAATCAAAAAGATAAATATTATAAATCTAAGGGATTAATAAGGACAAGGGATCAATATTAAAAATAATAGAGATTAATAAACCCTAAGATTTAATATTTTAAACTCAAAAGATTAATAAACCCAAAGAGTGATTAACATTATAAATCAAAAGAACCAATAAACCCAAGGGTTTAATATTATAAATCAAAAGAATCGGTGAACCCAAGGGATAAATATTAAAACCTAAATGAGCAATAAGACCAAGAGATTAATATTAAAAACAATAGAGATTAATAAAACCTAATAATTAATATTTTAAACTCAAAGAAATTAATAAATCCTAAGAAATAATATTTTAAATTCAATATATTAATAAACTCAAGGGATTATTAATATTATAAAACAAAATAACTAGTAAACTTAAGGGTTTAATATTATAAACCAAAGGAATTGGGGAGTCCAATGAAAAATATTGAAAACCTAAGAACTCAATACGGCCAACGGAACAATATTAAAAACACAAGAGATTAATAAACCCTAAGAATTAATATTTGAAACTCAAAAACTTAAAAAATTAATAAACTCTAAGAACTAATACTTTTAATTCAAGAGATTAATAAACTCAATGGATTATTAATGTTGTAAACCAAAATAAGTAATATTATAAACCAAAGAAATTATTAAAATTATAAAAGTAAGTAACAAATAAACACAAGCATTTAATATTATAAACCCAATGGAAAAATGTTATAAACTTAACGAATAAATATTAGTATTATAAACCAAGAAACTAATAAACCCTAAGAATTAATATTTTAAACTCAAGAGATTAATATACCTTAAGAATTAATAGTTTAAACCCAAAACCTAAAAATTTAATAAACCATAATATTAATATTTTAAACTCAAGAAATTAATAAACCCAAGAGATTATTAATAATACAAACGAAAAGAAATAATAAACTCAAAAATGTAATATTATAGAACCAGTTTTGGCGAGAAACTCTACCGAATATTATGAGTATGATAATTATTCAAAATGTAGTATAGAATCATAGCTATTTCCTACGCATAATAATGACAAGATATACGAATTGTTAGATGTGTTGATAAAAAATTGTTGAGATGAAATATTAATTACAAGTCATTTTTAATTTATTCAACTAAAATCTATCATGTACCAAAAATAAATAAATAATAATAATTAAATTGATGTCACACATTTCCATTAAATATGGATATTAATTTCTATTACTTGACAATTAATAATTTGTATAACATCTCTGTATTGGACGGATCAATGGTAATAATAATAAAAAAAAATATTGCAAAAAGATATAATTACATTAATGTAAACTGTTATAATCATTAAGTTACAACAATTAGCAATTTCTGTTTCAATAATTTAACCTATTTATATATAATATATACTTTTCGTAACTAACAGAAAATAAAAATTATCATAGAACATTCAATCATAGTTATCATCATCGAGAAAGTTTGTCAAATTTGAAGTTTATCCAACTTTACATTGATTTGCCAATTAATTGTCATTTTTTTCCAATTTTTTTGTATTTACTTTCCAACGGTTGATGACCCATTAGTTGACCTCCTTACCCACTACGTGGGTACTCTCTTTACCTTTGGATCATTCGATCTTGGAGAAGTTGTACGAAAGGATAAAACTCACTAAAAAGTGCAAAAGAGTGAAAGATTCCCAAAAGTTTTTCATTCCTTCAAAATTCTCAATTCAATCACACAAGAAAATATCACTAATATTATCAAAAGCATCTAATATTATGGTGCATAATAAGTTTTTTCAAGTGTAGAATTTTTTTATAATAGATTTAGATGATGCCACTTTTCTTATATTATATGATTTTCTTAAATCTTAATTTGTTAATATTCATCATCAGATACGTCATGTTTCTATACCTATCTTTATATAATTTCACTTTTTATTATCTTATCAAAAATAACTATTTTACTCATCCAAGACTTCACTTCTAATTTTTTCTCTTAATTTTCTCTGGGATCTCTTCCCATCTTCATAAATTAGCAAGAGTAAGATAGTTTAACTTTTACTAAACTCTAAATGCCGACGTTTTACTATAATTCTCTCCTTTATTTTCTCTAGATCCAAATTTTTTGAGCTTATTATTTCTTAATAATGGAAATTTCTCATGAATTTAGTATTTTCAATAAATAATTAACTTCATTGTACATTTTACCAAAAGATTTTAATCACAATTTATGGATCACAGAAGCAAAATTCCTAATAAATGTGCATTATTAAGAATCAACGTTAATTTATGATTTAATTTCTTTGTTTTAAGTGGATATTTTTTTTTAAATTAAAAAGTTTCATTTAAGGTAATCTATATGTTTGCAATAAATCTTCAATATTTTAAAGTAAGTTATTGTTTTAATTTCATTTAAGTTAAATTTGCTATTGCAATATTATAATTCCCCTCTCACTTACTATATTAAAAAAAAAACATTTTAAAGCTTAGATTATTTAGACTAGTGTTATCATTTTCTGCAAACTACATGCAAATAAATTTTCTTAGGAATATTTGTCGAATCCAATTTAAATATAATTACCTTTTATCCAAAGATAATAAGGGTTCCAAACTGACTATGCCCTTTAAAAACTATCCTGCATAATTCCATGGGTGCCACAAGTTCTTACCCTTCAAGTATCATAATTAGTTGAGGCAAACAATGTTGCAAAAATGGATATATTTGTTAACTCATATAGTTTCCCTTGTTGAGAGGCTAACAACTACTAAGGCATATTACAATCACTTAAATGTGCACCCCTTAGATGTTCCTCACGAGTGATTGAGTTTGTTGTATGCCCTTATGACATTGTGCAACTTTGGGTACAAAGGAGTCATACTTTTCAACCCAAAGCATAGTTGGGATGCTAGGAGGTGGAGATAGAAACGTTGCTCCACCCCCTCCATAACATTTATGAAATCCCAATATAGCTCCATCGCCCATATGTCAGTCACATGATAAGCATGATCCTGATTTCTACATCAACTATTTCAATTCATCTGTATGTTTCATATATATATATATATAACAAATGTTATCATCACATAATAGCATAAATTGGGTCATCAATAGTTGATGGCCTCAAACAATAATACATTTATCATATGATCAAATAAAGTGGTGAAATACACAATCCATTGACATCATAAGGTTAGAGACAGTAGTGTGTGATATTTTCTTAAGGTTGCTTACTATATTTCTTAATATCGAGCATTTGGTTTCAAAATTTTCAATTTAAGGAATCAAAATACTCCTTATAAATTATGTTTTAGTAGATACATTGGTATGTGTTTTCATGAAATTTAATGGTCAATAAAATGAAAGAAATTTATTTCTATTGAAGGATTTCTCATGTCTTATGAGCGCCCTATAGAATATTTAAGCCTCTTTATAATTCATGAATATAGGATGGTATCTCCATAAAGAAATACCATGTTAGAAGTACTAAAGAAAAGCACGAGATTTTCTGTTAAACAGACTTTGCAATTAAGAGATTATCCAAAATAGTGAGAGAAAGGAAAACTAGAGGAACAAATTAAACTTCTAAAATGAAAATAAAATGTCTAGTCCAATGTGTCAAAAACCCATAGACACAATTAGTAGGAAGGCTAGAATAAACCAATAGCTTTGGGATGAAATAGTAAAATAATTGACCTCATGGAACAACTGAAATTTCATAAATGCCATAAAATAAAACACTATACAAATTTCGAGTTACTCAAGCAAGATGATGATAATGCACTAGATGTTGACCAAGATTTGTTTCATCATACAGGGGTTCCAAAACTAAGGTATTTTTAAGCATTCAAATATTATGCCTATGCTCAGTGTTCTAGGCCACCATTCTAGTCTGAAAAATCATGCATATATAATGTAGGCAAATGTTCAATAAAAAAAAATTAATTTCTATTAAAATTGGTAATTTTTTGTGAATATTATCACTTCAATCATATATATACAAATATAGATATATTTTTAACCAAATGTGCAGATATATATTTTCAAAAAATCTCTAAATAAGCCAATTTATGAAATTTCCCCTAAAATATTATCTACCCAAAACAAAAACAAAAAACAATAAATAGAAGGAAAACCTTACTAAGAAGAAATTCCATTGTAGAGTAATCCACCACTAAGCTATGTCACACAAGAAAATAACCTTATATGTTACTATCCACATAAACCTAGACTAGCAATTGCACCAAGAGGTGCAAAGGAACGTCGATAGGAGGATTTGGGAATGTGGAAGGCAATAAGCAAGCCAAATATCTGGACAATGAAATACAATAAAAATTTTAGTTTTTATATTTAGAAAGAATTCATTGGTTGTGCCCACCCTGCTCCGAATAAAGGCGACTCAAAAGTGGGCCACCAGATTGGCGCACTAAAACATCCATAACGCTCATGCTAAGGATAAACCACTAGTGTGTTCTCCCTCTTTTAATGCCACTATATTTTTCACTGGAATCTGTGCTTTTGGTTCCTTATCCATGGGACTCCATATTCATAATGAACTGGAATGAACTCCTAATGAGATTTCTTCTATGAAACAATCTCCTTTCCCACGTTAGCTTGCAACCAAAAAAGAACTATAATATAAATCCAAGAAACAATATAGAAATCATCAGAGTTTGTATGTCCCAATGCATTAATTATCCATTAACTTGGAGTTACCCTACACCACTACGATCATCCATCCACCAAACCTCTGAAATCGTGATGAAAATTCACGATGGTCGAGACTCGAGATCTAGAAGTCGATAATTAATTATCATTTACAAATTACATATCTCTAAGTATCATTATATAACTCCAAAATTTATTAAATATAAGTCGTCGTTGACATCCATCCATTGAGCCTCCAAAATCATGATGACGAGTGTCCAGACTCAATATCTACAAACTGACAATTCATTATCATTTACAAATTAAATATCGTGTGTTGACACAAGCGTTCAATGAACCTAACTTCCATATCTTACCGCCCTCCTCAACATGCAACCTATTCATTATTGAGTCATTCACATATGAGAGAAACACAAAATAGGTCTCGCCATGGTATCTTTGAGTGGATAAAATTATGTGAATACTAAAATGTAAAATTGATACCTTACATGATAGAGACAAGAGAAACTACATTAAGTAAACAAAATTCAAGGAACAAATAGTATTGTTGCAAGATAAGGTAGTAACTTTATACGTCCACAAGCTTGAAAACATAACATTTTAAGTACTTTGGGATACTTAGTCAATTATGTAGTTAAATAATAACTCATAATTTAGGGGAAGGTGAGACAGCACCACTAATTTTAATGATAAATCATTTTAATACATATTTACAAATTAATATTCAATTTTTTTCTAAAAAGATAGACGCATTCATTTTTAATTATTGATAAATATCTTAAACAATGACCCATTTTAATTCTTTGTTAATTATTTGATTCTATTTAATACATAACTTATTTAATAAAATAATAAATGGATTTAGAACTCTAAAAATTCATGGGACACTTAAACTCAAGTTTTTGGTTAAAATTAACCAAGAAAATTCCAAAAAAAACTATTTCATCAACTCTCTCTCTCTCTCTCTCTCTCTCTCTCTCTCTCTCTCTCTCTCTCTCTATATATATATATATATATATATATATATATATATATATATATATATATATATATATATGTACGGGCGGGGGCATGCAATACCCAGAATCTTTAATCTCTGTGCATATACAAATGCATCATCATAACCGCCCAATAAAACTTCAATCTAGGACAAATTTCACCCACTGGCAATCTCAACTATTATGCGGAAGCTTATCTTTCAATTCCTGGCAACTTCACAAGTTATCATTTGAATGCGGAAACATTTAAATCATATGTTTCAAAGCCATAAACCCAATAATTTAAACTCTTCATGGGATTAAATTTCAAGCTTCAATGTAATCTCAACAGACTCAATACAACATCAGTCCCACACTTCGAATAGCATTTAAACTCACCTCACACATTCAACAACCAGTACACTATTCAACGCATTCTACCCATCACTTCACATATGGGTTTTAATACTGGATTTTCAAATAAAAATTCCATAAAACAAATGCGCCCATGTATTAAAACTGAATCTGGAAATTACAAAACTCCATTCCATTGCGTTCAACTTCGTTCACACATTTCTTCAAATAGTTTTCTGCTATGGCAATTACAAACTCAGATTTAAGCCACAACATACCTCTCAAGAATTCAGCAGCGCTCTTTCTAAACATCGCAGACTCATACATTCAACGTGTTCATTTAATTTAGAAAATGATACTGCCCATACCTGCATTTAGATACCAGCGCTGACTCAGATCATTTCCAGCGCGGACTTGGATCTTCGACTGCTGCTTCCAAACTGGATCTTAGATATTCAAACTGTTGCTTCAAACTGGCATTCGATTCCTCTGAATCTGAATTACACGGACCTTTAAGTTGATTCAACCCAAGATTTTTAACGCTCTTCTCTCATATGGGTATTCTTACTCTGCTGAAATCGACTTCAATTTTATTCACTCATCAACAACATATTTAATCGAACAGAACATATAATTCAGTACATCCACAAAGCTCATAAATTGGCTTACTACGTCCCTCAGACACCAGTAATTCATGTAAAACCCAGATTCAATATTGACTTCTTCAAATCGGATTTCAATAGCCTTTTGTGTAACGATTTCATAACATATATATTTCCAGAATTAAAACAAGAAGTGCGCCTCTTTCCATTACTTCAATTCACAGCTTGCCAGATTGTAATTCGTTTGCCAGACCAAGAATAAATTAACTGCGTTTTTTTTTTTTTTCCATATTAACACACAGATCATTCATTAATAAAACAGTATATCAAATGCTTTTACCAATGGATATAATCCAAGAGAAATTAAGAGGGTGAGAACACCCTCTAATCCGGCAAACTCAAATTTGCACAATATTCATACCCATTAAGCACAATTGACATCGGTTATTCAAATCTGCATTTACCATAACCAGAACAACGCATTCAATTATCTATTGGAAATACAGCTTTTAAAATTAGAATCCTTTTTGGTTTCTTATGAAGCTCATGACTTCATATTCACTGGGCGCTCCCTTCCTTTCGTTGTTGTCAATCAACTACAGATCGATTTAAAACACCCATTCATTCGACCAATAGAATTTAACAATTATCATGCCGAGATTAATAACTTATATGCGGAGCTGTATGCCGAACAATCAACCTTTATATATAATCTTTGATCTCACTTAGGTTCATAATCCATATGCGCATTCTTATCCCAAATCACAATAACAAAATTTCAATATCCAATTTCTAAATCCACCAATAAACTCTAAAACACACTTATCATGTTAATAACGAAAATACTTACAAAATGTTCTTCCTGGCCAAATATTCAACGTTCATGGCCCTTACAATTTGCCAGAGGCTTACAGCCTTGGCTGTTCAAGCCTGCTCTCAATCACACTCTCACTCTCTCCAACTATCCCAATGTCTATTTTTCTCACAAAACCCACTCCTATTTATACACAAATAATGCTTTTAATTCACTCAAAATATCTCTCCACCTAATCCTCAACTAATCCCATACATAGAAATCCTAATCCCAAACTTTGCTCCTAAACTATTTCTCTCATATCCTTTTATTTATTAAAATAATATTTACATAATCCTCACTTTTCATAATTATCTCCTATTTTATTAAAAATAACAAATTAATTAATAAAATATTAAAATTATTACACCCCCCTTTTATCACATATTTACAAATGAAAAATTTGGTCTTGATGCTCCTGCATCAGACTCCCAACATTAAAATAATCATGATCACCTGATCGTGTGTTCGGATCTATGTATGCCTGGATCCCATATCTTGTGTTGCAACTTTCCACTTGTCGCTGCTTTTATCTGTTGTTCTTCTCCAGGTCTCCACACTTTATGATGCATCGCTCCACTGGCTGTGCTCTCGCAATCTTTTGCTGTCTTTATTTTGCTGCTTCTCCTTTGTTTTACTGTTGCTGGCCTCTTCCGGGATACTTTCATCATCATCCGCCTCATCAGTTCAATTTCTTTGTCTAACAGACTTTCTCCAGCATCTTCAATAAAACCTGTACTCACAAAACAATTGTTAGAATAAAAACCATAAGGCTTCAGTGCCTCCATAGATGTTACTTAAGCTGCCACCATAAATGTCGCCCCACATGTTGCTCTAGCTGTCACTATGGATGTTGTTGCCTCCCTAACTTCCTGTCCCTCTGCAACATTCCTTTGCTCGTCACCTGCAATTTCATCTGCAACTTCTTTCTTTGGTTCAAATGTCTCTAGCAAACATTTCAGCATTTCATCAACATGCTGCGAATTAACTCCAGCATAACCTTCATCTTCTCTTTCGACAATCTTCAGTAATTGTCCATTATCATCAAGTTTTGCAAACACTGTAGCTTCATCCTCTGTCACTGTAGCAGCGCCAAAATTTTGTCCACCAGTCTTCTCTTGGCTATATAGACAAGCCAACTCTTTCTTTTCACCCATGGTAACAAGTCTCTGCTTATGAGACATCACGGTCTCATCTTCTTTCTGCAACAATTCTTCTCCTTCCAAGACAATTCCAAATGATGGATTCTCTTCTACATTACCTGTAAACACAATCAAATTGTCAGCATCAAAATCACAAGACCCAATGGTCTCACTTGTTGATTCAGTCATCAAGTTTCCTCTCTGCAATTCCAAGTCTTCTTCAGGACTTAGACAAACTTCACTGGCTTTCTCCTCGGCTTTCTCTGGCAACACTTCAGTATGCTGCTCTGAGTTCCTTTCCAATTCCTCTGTCAGCACATCAGTATGCTGATTTGCATTCACCATGAGACTGTCAGCTAGTCTCGCCTTCTTACCATTTGTCTCCAAGATGTCTTTCTGCTCTCGTTCACTGTACTGAACTCTTTCATCTATTGTAATCTTTCTATCATACTCTGAATTTATCAACAAGTATTCCAACAATGCAATTTCTCTGTAGCATTGCTGAAGCATATCATCATCACCTGCATTCATACATAAACTTTCAGTTTGCATATCAAAATGTTTAACAGTATCAACTGTTACTTCCCCTATCTGCGCTTCAGACTGATTCTCTTCTTCAGCATCCACAAGAATTTTCTCTTGTACTGTAACAGCAAAAGCATCACTGCTTTCATTTTCAGAGTACTTATCATTTTCTGCTTCCTCTGTCTTCATTTCCTCCTGAGATCTTGCTATCTCATCATCGATCTGAACAGCCTTCAACTCTTCTTGAACAAACTCTAAAGCTTGCTCATCTCCCTGTATTGTACCTGCAAACATACACAACTCATTAGTTTTAAAACCACAAGAATTTTCAGTCTTGACTGCTTCCTCAAGCACTCCCCTCTGAACAAATCTGCATGTGGAATCTTCAAATTCCAACTCTGGTTCAAGAACTCTAAGTTCCCTTTTCAATAAGGCAATCACAATTTGCCTCAACTTCACCTGCAATTGTCGCCAAATCACTCTCTTTCCCTTCAATGGAAAGATCCATTTTCTATTCTGATCTTCCTGCTCTTGCAGCCATTCTTCTAGTACCTGCAATTGCACCTTCATTACTGCAATCTCTCTTTCTCTGACCTCATCAGTCATCTCACCTCTGTGGCATTCCTCTGAACCTCTTCTCTGATCCTCCATGATCATCTTCTCCATGAGTTTCTCACTCATCACGAGTTGTACTAGCCTCTGCAACAGCAATATCTTCTGCTGCCACTTACCTCACCAAGCTCTCCTCACTCAATCTTTTGGTAAGTACTGGTTCACTGCCTCTGGAACCTCTTGAGCACTCTCTCTGCTCTCTCTCCAGGCTATCTCTTCAACTCACCTTTTTCTTCAGGACACTGCAATTGTCCTCCCTATCCAGCCTATAGTTGAATGTCAGGTTCACTTCCATCATCTTATCTGCAATCATAAACTTCAATCACAAATTTCAATCAGAAAATCATCTCCCCTTTAAGATCTTGCAGGATCTTGTTCTCCTTTCGCTTCTGCCATCTTGTTCACTGCATTTGTGTAGCTTGCATATCAAATTTAAAACTCTGATCTTCTTTTCAATCATTCATCATACATTCAAAGAAAACACACTTTAGTTCTCAACAAACCTTCTTGTCCTCATCCAGAAAATAAGTGTTGGTCGCTTTAATTTTTTTAACAATTCAAGCTCCACATAAATTGTCAACCCGAGGAAGTCTGTTTATTCCAAAGACAATCACGCACTGGATATGCTCAATTCCAAAAGAAAAAACAATGTTGTAGTAAAAAGCCACACAATTATTAATCATACAAATCTAATTATTCACACCCTATTTAATCAAAGCTGAAGTTACTTATGTTATAGTAGAAGTAATTCCTCTATTGCAGTTAAGAATCCAAATAAAGGGAAATCAATCTGCAGGAAAGGAAACCAATCAACCATAACAGGGAACAGGACCCTGTTCCTTTAAATAGGAACTTCAGCACCTGCTGCCTGACACTAATCACTATGTAGAAAAGATAAGCTCAAGAGAACAGGACCATATTCCCATGAACAAGAACCTTCAGCACCTGTCTCTTGTTTCTAATCACACTGCAGGAAAAAGAAAGGCAATCAATGGGAACAGGACCCTATTCCTTTGTACAGGAACCTTCAGCACCTGCTTTCCAGCATCAATCATACATTCAAACAATTAACAGAAATAGATCTCTTAACTTCTTAAGAATGAATGTACTAAACACATGCAGCGTTAAAGGAAATAGAATGCTCAATAAATTACAGAACTGTGTAACTGGTGTTTCAGCAAACAGAATCAAAGTAAAGTGCGAATGTCATAAAGAAATCTAACAAACTACAGGAACAGCAGGGTGAATCTTGTGAGGAAGGCGGGCCCTTTCCTTCTCAAGATTCCCCAGGGAAGGATTAAATTGAAGCGCTCAAAAGGAAATTTTATTCATCTGTCAAAAGAAATGATACATTACAAATGGAGTCTAGCTCCTGTCCTTTCAAACACAATGTTCTCCTGTAGTTTCGAGCTCCCTCCTAATGATGCATCTCTTACAATTACAGTAGAGCAAATCTATATTTATCCCTAAATCTGTTCTTCTTTCTTAAAACAGGGCTATTCTGTTCTTCCATAAAAAGATATCGTTACAACAGATACAAAAAGAGTACTATCTTCAGAATAATCTGTGTAACCACGTCTTCATGTTGTTGCCATTGTTCCAAGAAATACTCTTCCAGAATCGCAAATTACGAATAGTGACGGAATTTGCGTGCCTGCTGGCTGTTTCAGCAACGGAGTCGACTGTTTCAGCAACGGAGTCGACTGTTTCAGCAACGAAGTTTGACTGTTTCAGCAACGGCCGATTATTCCAGCACAGCACATAATTTATCTGCGATCTTTTAGACTTATGTTAGCAACAATCTACTTCGATTAATGATGAAATATAAGAGTAATATGGAATTATATGTAAACAGATTAAATATATAATAAAGAAGAGGATTTTATATACCTTTGGATAAAGTGAATGAAAATGATGATGGAATCCTTTTTAAACATGGTTATAAAGGTAAGGTTGTGTCAAAATATATAGTAAAAATGATACATAGTGAGGTCCTAACATCCCCCCCAGCTGAAGGGGTTGCATGTCCTCAGGCAACTCCTAGTCTGAGTCAGAGTCTGAGTACTGACTCTGTGCATGCAGGTTGCTCAAGCAGTAGCTGGAGAAGGTGGCTTCTGTCGGAGCTCAGAATCCTCGATTGTTCTGCAATTGCTGCCATGCTACAGCCTCATCCCTGTCAGCCAATTGGTAGTGACACTGGTATTTTTCTATAGGCATCCATAGAATTGGAAAATGAAAATGGTAACCAATCTAGTTTTCTCCACAATGCCGAATACATCTGATGTAATTAGGTACCCTGGAAAGTGCAGCTTGAAGATTATCAGGGCTGAAAGGGTGATATTCTTGTCTTTCCTTACATGACTGCTGCCAAAACATAAAGTTGGCATTCAATGCAGCAGCCTCCTTTAATCTGACTAGCTGTAGACACTTTAAAAGTGTTGAAGCCTGCAGTTGTTGTATGTACCTGTGCAATCCTGGCTTCTGCAAGAATCGGTGATATTGTGCTACAAACATAGCATGATTTAGAGGTTCTGATCTAATCCAAAGGAGCCTATTCTCCTCATTATGCCTACTTGCAATAAACGTAGTTTTCCAGGTGAGCTGATTGGCCAGGAATGAAACGAATGCCCTTATTTGTACATCACCTACAATTGGAGTGAGATTGACTCTTCTATTCTCAGGCATGGCCTCGTTATGGAGATAAAGTTCACACAACAAATGTTGGTCACTTTCAGGGGCCTCAGCAAAAGTCTTAACAAATTGTTCCGCAGTAAGCAATTCATGAGGTCTGCCATCCTTTATTGCCTTCAATTGAAAATAAACCAAACGTTCAGAGAGGAAGAGAGAATAATTCACGGAGGGTTTTCACGTAGCCATCAACTTTTGCACTAATGAAAACATCAAAACCAACTTTTCCTTTGATTCTTTGACTTCTTTCTTGGAATCCCTGAGCTGTTGCAATGTCTGTTCCCAAATATCCCAGTTGGCATACATGTGATTCTGCCATGCTAACTTATGCTGCTGTAATATCTTATCTTGATCTATAGCATATTGTTTCTTCCAGTTGTTCATAAGTTCTAATTGTTTCCATGGCAGGGTCTGTGTCCCGGCAATAGAAGTACTGGGTTGGGGCATTGTCTGAGTGGCTGAGCTGACTAACTCAGGGCTGGATATATGTGGTTGAGGCATTGTCTGAGTGGCTGAGCTAACTAGCACAAGGCGAGATATCTGTGGTTGGGGCATTGTCTGAGTGGCTGAGCTGACTAGCACAGGGCGAGATATATGTGGTTTAGTTTCTTTTTCCAGACTTTTTGACGGCCCTACTGGTTCTTGTGGAGCAGTAGGGCGTTCCTCTTTAATTGCAGCTGATGTAGATGCCTTAGATACCTGAATTTTGACTACTTTGTATCCTGCCTGTTGGTAAATATTACCACACTCATGGCACATGTATTCTCTGCATGGATCCTTATTTTGTGCTGATGCTGTGTGTGCTAGCATGTAGAGATTCAATTCTCTATCAAAGGCTTCTCGTGCCATGATTAATTCATTCTTATAGGCCTCTAGTTATGACTTCAAAAACTCATTTTCCTCCAATAAAGATGCCATAGTGTGTGAACCCTGTGTGCTGGTTAATTCTGCTGGAGTTGTCTGCTGATCCACAGCTGTAGCTGGTTCTTATGGAGCAGCTACAGCTGGTTTCCCTGTATTATCATGCTTGGTGTATGATTCTTGTACCACAGTGGCTGGTTCTTGTGTTTCAGCCTCTGGGTAAGTGATTGGTTCTTGTGTGGCAGTCACTGTTTGGGCCATAAACGATGTCATGTTATCCCGGGCCACTGGTTCTTGTGTGACAGTGCCACCGGACGAGACGGGTTGGGGAATTGGGAATGGTGGTGAGGATCGAAGTTTTAACAGGATAGTGGTGGGGTCAGGGGAAATGGGAGTAACTCTTGTTTCAACAGTCATTTTCATTTTCCTTTTTGGTAGGAAAGCAGAGAAGTCACTGTCTTTCCTTTTATTTGTAGGAGAAGATTCTTTTCTGGGGGAAGGGCTTTTGGAAGAAGTGAAAATTTGGAATGTGGCCCTTGTTCGTCGTTTTGAGACAGAGACTGTTGGGGTTCGTCTCTTTCTTTTATGAGTAGGTGGAGATGGGGGTGTTGGAGAGTCATCGCTAGGGATATGAATAGTGGGAAGGGGTGACTCTACTAAGTGGGATGAACTTGGGGGTAGGTCAATTGGCTCTGAGGATGGAATTACTGGGGAGTCTGGGATATCATCCAGTTGCCTTTCATAAGGACTCTCAGGAGTTTCTTGGGAACTTCCGGCTTGGGGAATTTCAGCTTGTTGGGGAATGAGGAGTGGATTATTCAGAGGGGGGTTTTGCTGAGCAAAACCCCTCTGAATTAATAATTCACATAAGCGATGATGGGTAAGGGATAACAATGGGAATTTAACCCGTCTGCAATAATATGACATGTTTTTGATACAACCAAGCAGATAATAGGGAATATTAACTAATCGACCATGCCTCAAATGATTCATCAAAACGAAGTCGTGTTGATAGACTACCTGGTAACGCCCTTCGCATGTCAAGTAGTGCTTGATGAATTCAACTACTATTGGCCATGGTCGAGGAAGTGAATGCAGACTTATACCGCGGCCTTTAAGTTCAACCGGTTCTTCTGGAAGAAGAAAATCTTGATGTGCATTTAAAATAACTTGCTTCCTACTGAACCAGCGAGTCCCTATAACCGGAAAACCTGAAACTTGTGCTAAATCTTCCTCTGTGACTGAAATTCGGACCCCTTGAACCACTAAATAATTCCCCTGAAGATTCTGTGCGAACTCTAAAACTTGCTGCTGATCAAATTCTCCTAACCTTTCGAAGTATGTTGTCCATCCTGCTTGTTGAAAGATTTGATAGGCCTCCGGGAACAATTGAAGAAGAGTTATCGAACCAGGCTCGTGTCTGATAGCCGACCCTCCCATGGCTACTAGCTTGAGTCACATGCAGAGGCGCAGAGAACAGAAACACAGGCTTTGGTCAAGCTAATTGTTGCAACAGAGGATATGGAGTCTCAATGACGGCGGAAATGGATATGAAGAATGACAGAGGATTGGATGATGTGAAATGATGATTCAGTTTTCGAAATTCCCCCCCCTACGTATGGTGCAATGATGTTTAAGCGTGTGGAGATTGTAATCATTATGAGCAAGATCCTCTCTTTAAAATATAATTTAATTGCGTTACATAAAAACCGCATACCTTATATTTTTACCTTTGTATTTAAAATTCGAAAGTATAGAGTGCTTCATAATGGCTTGATATTAATGGAAGAATTTGTAGATTTCTCTGAGATGTAGAACAAGAGCATATCAGGATCTGCTCAGTACTGAATAATATTCACCCAAAGGATCTAAAGAGTAAAAGTGGAGAACTGAAAAGCTTGTATAGCAGAGGAAAGAAATGATGTTTTAATGATGAAAAGATGAATGACAGGTTGTTGAAACTGGTGTTTCAGCAACGGAAAAATGAATGACATGTTGCTGAAACTGGTGTTTCATCAAAAGGGAAAATCAGGAAAATGGGATATAATGACTTGAGTTTAAAACAAGTGGGGTAAGTATTTGATAAGGGATAATTTCAGCAGTAAGGAATGGGAAATACTAGCTGAAGGATGATATTTCAGGAATGGTAGAAGTGGGAAAAATGGAAAAAGGGAAATAATGTAGAAATGGGATAAAGGGATATTACTAGGAAATGGGTTGAAATGAAGGGAACAAGCTTCTGTGATTGAAGCTTCAGATCTTCTTATGATGAATCTGTCCTCCTTAATGAGCTTTTCCAGAATCTGCAAAATTCAATTGTAATATGCCAACCCTTGACAGGGATTATTAGTTTTAAATCTAATCTAATACTAAAAAAAAATACAATGCAGAAAATTAAATGCTGTGAGGAGCAGAAGACTCCCCTAGAAAAAGATAATGTGTATCAGTCATGCAAGCAGTCTTGAAATCCTCTTTAGAAACAGGGCGCTAGTACAAACGAAGCATATGACCATTGACTAGTAGAGGTGTTTTAGAATCATCAATTGTTAGAAGTCTTACTGTTCCATTAGAAAAAATAGCATCTACTTCATATGGTCCAAGCCAACGTGTACGTAGCTTACCCTGAAAATTTTCAAACCAAGAGTCATACAATAAGGCCCAATTACCTTTTTGGAACTGCTTGTGTTTGATAATTTTATCATGCCACTTCATTCTCTGTTGTTGAATCATGGTTGTTTGGTGAATGGCATCTAATCTCTTTTCATCCAATTCAAGAAGCTGCTGCAACCTAACTGTCTGCACATAAGTCAAATCAAGATTAACAGCTAAAGCAGTTCTTAGAGTTTTAATTTCAAATTCCACAGGAAAAACAACATTTTTACCATAAACCAATTCATAGGGAGAAAAACCTGTAGTGTTTCTCCAAGTATTTCTGTAAGCCCATAGTGCTTCAGGGAGCCTTTGAGACCAATCATTCCGGTTGCCCTTCACTGTTTTAGTTAGAATGGCTTCTAATACTTTATTTGTGCTTTCCTCCTGCCCATTGGCCTGGGGGTGGTATGGTGTAGTCATTCTATGATGAATATGATATTTCTGAATGGTAGACTTAAAACCATGAGAATTGAATGGAGGTCCTCCATCTGTAACTAGCTCTCTAGGAATTCCAAATCTAGTGAAGATTTCTTCAAATAAGAAAGCTAGGACAACCTCTTCATTGGCTCTAATAAGTGCTTTGGCCTCCACCCATTTAGTCATATAGTGTGTACAGACTAATATATAAGTTCTTTGATTGGATGGAGGATTAATGGGTCCTATGAAATCCAAGGCCCATCTTTCAAATGGTTCAGAAACTACCTGGGGGTTTAATGGCATTTGATCTCTATGATTGGGTTGACCCATTCTCTGGCAGCTATCACAAGCCCTCACATATTTCTTTGCATCCTTAAATAACGAGGGCCAATAGTAACCCATCCTCAAAATTTTGTGTGTTGTTCTTTTATCAGCAAAATGCCCTCCACAAGGGCCATCATGACAAGCTTTCGGTATGTCATACACTTCATCTTCCCTAATGCATCTTCGGATTTCCTGGTCAAGCCCTGTGTAGAAAAGACACCCACTTATCCAGCTATACCTGGCACTTTGTTGAACAATTCTTCTCTTTTCTCTGTATGACAGGTGTGATGGTAATTTTCCTGCAACCAAATAATTAGCAATATTTGCATACCATGGAGAGTGAGCAGAAACTGCAAACAAATACTCATCAGGAAAAGAATCATCTATTGGAATATCATTATCAGTTTTTAACCGTGAAAGGAAGTCAGCCACCACATTTTCTTTACCATGCCAATCTACAATTGTGATATCAAATTCCTGCAGTAATAATAGCCATATGGTAACTCTAGCATTTGTAACAGATTTGTTCATTAAATACTTAATAGCTGAGTGATCAGTGTGGACAAAAGTAGAATAACCAGTGATATAATGTCGAAATTTTTTAATGGCATAAATTACTGCAAGAAACTCCTTTTCGGTAACTGTATAATTAAGCTAAGCAGGGGTCATATTCTTACTGATAAAGTAGATAGCATAAGGAAGATGATTTTCCTCTTGTCCCAAGACAGCTCCAATTGCAGTGTCTGAAGCATCAGAAGATATATGAAAAGGGAGGGCCCAATCAGGCCCCCTCAAAATAGGAGCAGTAGACAACTGATGCTTGAGTTCTTCAAAAGCTTTCTGACAAGAATTAGTCCACTTAAATTCAACATTTTTCATAAGCAACACAAATAATGGAGAAGTTATCTTAGAAAAATCTTTAATAAATCTTCTGTAGTATCCAGCATGTCCTAGAAAACTTCTCACATCAGTTTGTGTTTTAGGAATAGAAAGATTCTGAATGACCAATATTTTAGATGGATATACCTGAATGCCTTGAGATGAAATAAAATTTCCAAGCACTACTCCTTCACTCATCATCATATGACATTTTTCAGTACTTAGGGAGAGGTGAGCTTGTATACATCGTTTAAGTACTTTCTCAAGATTTTGTAATGCATCTTCAAAAGACACACCATAAGGAGTAAAATCATCCATAAATATTTCCATAGATTCATTCAACATATCAGAAAAGATTCCTATAACATCCCTCTAAAAAGTTGCTGGTGCATTACATAGCCCAAATGGAAGAACGTTATAAGAAAAATTTCCCCAAGGGCTAGTGAAAGTGGTCTTGTCCTCGTCTTGGGGTGCAATTCTAATCTGATTATACCCACTGAATCCATCTAGAAAAGAAAAGAATTTCTTCCCTGCCAGACTATCCAACACCTGATCAATGAAAGGTAAAGGAAAGTTATCCTTTTGAGTAGCTTTGTTCAAGGCTCTGTAATCAACACATACTCTCCATTTCCCGTTTTTCTTAGGGACAATTACCAATGGGGAAACCCATTCACTGTCAGATATGGGGTATATAAATCCTGCATTAAGCAATTTTTGAAGTTCTTCTTTAACAATTTCTCGTAAATTAGGGTTCATTCATCTTTGGGTTTGACAGACTGGTCAGCATCCCTCTTTAATGTAAATTCGGTGAGTACATAGTTCAGAAGAGATCCCTTTCATATCTGTATAATCCCATGCAAATGCTTCCTTATTTTCATGCAATAACTTCATTAACTGCTGTGTTTCAGCAACTGTTAGATCAGGATTTATGTTTAATGTCTTGCCAGGTTCGATTTCAACTGTTATGCTTTTAGATGAGATGGTAGTTAATGTCTGAGATAAGTCTTCAGATTCAATCTTTTCTTGGGTATCTGTTTCAAAAATTGCAATCAATTGATTGTGTGTTTCAGTAATTACAGAAGAAGGTTCACAAATAAAATTATTAATTATTTCATCCTCTGTATTGTCTTTAAGAGTTAAGGCTTGTCCAATAGTTAGAATGGGCTGAACAGCATTATCATCACAATCCATCCACATAGAATCTTCATTATTAATTATGGGTGTAGCATGAGGATAAAGAGTAAGTTGTTTGGTTTCATAACCATTAGAAATTGTCATTGAACCAGATCTGCAACTGATAAAGGCATCAGCTGTGGCCAGCCATGGCCTCCCCAGAATTAAAGGATGTCCCCCCAGCTCTGTTTTAGTCTGCAATACAACAAAATCAACTGGGTAATTCCAAGATTCAACTGAGATAAGTAGATCTTCAACAACTCCTTCAGGTTTAATTGTAGAACGGTCAACCAACTCTAGAATGGTAGGTGTATCTCTGATTGTGTTATTCAGCTGTAACAATTGTGAAGTTTCAAGAGTCATTATGTTTATTGCAACACCTAAATCTACCAGAACTTGAGGAATCATTGTTTTACCAATTTGAACTGTCACGGTAGGATGGCCGGGGTCACCATATTTCACAGGAGGGGTTTTCCCGGACATTAATGCAGATAAATCACCCATCACATGTACTGTAAGGGGATCTTTAGTTTTCCTACCAGGTTTCTTAACACAAATATCCCTTATTGTTCTAGCATAAATTGGTACATCTCTTAGTGCTTGTAAAAGTGGAATTTTAACATACAAGTTTTGCAATTCCCCTAAAAGGTTAAAAGCAGGTGTTTCAGGCATTCTAGTTAAAACTAAACGCTTGGGGAATGGTGGTTCTGTTATTTCAATACCCTTGTTAGAGGGTGGTTGTGCTTTCTTAAGTTTCTCAGTTTCCTCTTTATCAGAAACAGAAGAAGTTATGTCATCAACAATAGGCTCTACTATTTTCCCGGATCTTAAATGAATATCATTACATTGCATAGTAGGAAATATAGACTGATTCTGAATATCAATGACTTGCACAACTTTATTATTAGGGTTAGGATTTGGTTGCACAGGTAGCTGGGGTCTCATTTGGTTATTTGGCGGAGCATTTGATGGCAGAGGAAGTGGTTGTTGAAATTGAGGAAATTTATTTGGATACGGGAGTTGTTGGCTTCTCCAATTTGAATTCCAAGGGTTAAAAGAAGATGGCTACTGTGGGGGCCAAGGAGTCCACATTGTAGGATCAACAAAGGGAGGGTTTGATTGTTGCATGGGTGGGAAATTCATTTGATTAAAGGGTGGGTATTGCATTTGATTAAAGGGAGGGTAATTTGTTTGACTGAAAGCAGAATAATTATTCCAACAATTAAATGGCATACTAGAGTTCATACCTTGTCCTTTTGGTTTCCATTGTCTTCTTTGAGTTAGCAGGTAAACTGCTTCAGCTTCTTCTTCTGTTGGCTGTAATGCTGCCTTTATTCCTAGTAGAGATGGACATTGTTGTGTCTCATGATCTTTCTCACAAAGGGTGCAGATTGGTATTTTGTCCAATGGGCACTCCCTTAGTGGATGTTTGTCTTTGCACTTCGGGCAAAAGACAGCCAGAGTTGCTTCTGCTTCAGCCTGCTTCTTCTTAACCTGCAAAGTGTCAATTTGTGAAGCAAAAGAACTTAACATCTCAGTTTTAAATTCTTCAAGTAAATTACCTATTTCAGCTCTTGTTGCTCCCCCACCGGCTGATTTCTGCACTCTTGAATAGGTGGGATCTCTATTACTTACTCTGTTCCTTGCAGCTCCCCTTGAACACCTCTTACAAAGTTCAACAATCTCATCATATGATTATTTAGATATATCTCCCTTGCCAAGCATGTTTAACATGTCTAAACAATCATCCCTTAAACCTCTAAGTAATATTGTTTTGCGAATTTCCTTACTTATATTCGGATGATCAGATCTCTGTATATTGTACTACAGCCTTTCTACATAGTCCTCCAGATTCTCGTCCAGCTTTTGTGCCATATTGAATAGCTCATCCTTCTTTTCTCTCGTCCGACAGTAGTCTTGATATTTAAGTAGAATTTTTTGTTTCATCTGCTCCCATGTTGTGATTACCTGACTCCCAAGGCTCATGAACCATCTTAAAGCATTTCCTTTTAATGTTGCTGGAAACAGTTTCAACTTTTGAGCATTAGTAACATAATCATAACTTCTGCATAATATATCAAATTCAAAAATAAATTCATCCGGATCTTCAGAGGATAAACCACGGAAGTTAGGTAAAGCTGACAATGGAATGTTTTTCATAGGAGTTGTTCCTCTAGGGAGATCACTGATAGGAAATCCCAAGGTAGAGAAAGAATTTTCATCCTTTCCTTCTCCTTCAGGATCTACATGTCCTCCACCAAAGAAGTCTTCATTTTTTCCTTCCATTGTCTGTTCTCCTACTGCACTTGCTCGATCGTCAAGATCTTCTACTAGCTCCTCAATGTTTTCCACTGGTCGTCCAATACTCTCTATTATTTCATCAACGTGCTCTGCTGATTTGCTAGCACTTTCTTCTGACTCTCCAGCACTGACTGTTGGTTCTTTAATCACCGGCTCCTCTATGTTTTCAGGACCCACAACTTCCTCTGTTTTGTAATCTGATTGAGGGGAGTGCTGAAGTTTTGGTCTTCGAGAACTTAATCTATGTGATGATTCAGCCTTTGATACAATCTCGTCAATGAAAATTTTTCTACCTCCCCTTCCTTTGCCTTTGCCACCTGTGGGGTTAGTTTTCTTCTGGTTTCCGCGTCCTCTCATACAATCTGCACATCTAGAAAGAAAATATTAATGCTTTTGAAATCTATAATTGCCTTCCCCGGCAACGGCGCCAAAATTTTGGTCGCTTTAATTGTTTTAACAATTCAAGCTCCACATAAATTGTCAACCCGAGAAGGTCTGTTTATTCCAAAGACAATCACGCACTGGATATGCTCAATTCCAAAAATAATGTTGTAGTAAAAAGTCACACAATTATTAATCATACAAATCTAATTATTCACACCCTATTTAATCAAAGCTGAAGTTTACTTATGTTATAGTAGAAGCAATTCCTCTATTGCAGTTTTTAAGAATCCAAATAAAGGGAAATCATTCTGCAGGAAAGGAAACCAATCAACCATAACAGGGAACAGGACCCTATTCCTTTAAATAGGAACTTCAGCACCTGCTGCCTGACACTAATCACTCTGTAGAAAAGATAAACTCAAGAGAACAGGACCCTATTCCCATGAACAGGAACCTTCAGCACCTGTCTCCTGTTTCTAATCACACTGCAGGAAAAGAAAGGCAATCAATGGAAACAAGACCCTATTCCTTTGTACAGGAATCTTCAGCACCTGCTTCCCAACATCAATCATACATTTAGGCAATTAACAGAAATAGATCTCTTATCTTCTTAAGAATGAATGTACTAAACACATGCAGCGTTAAAGGAAACAGAATGTTCAATAAACTATAGAACTGTGTAACTAGTGTTTTAGAAAACGAAATCAAAGTAAAGTGCGAATGTCAATAAGAAATCTAACAAACTACAGGAACAGTCGGGCGAATCTTGTGAGGAAGGCGGGCCCTTTCCTTCTCACAAGATTCCCCAGGAAAAGGATTAAATTGAAGCGCTCAAAAGGAAATTTTATTCATCTGTCAAAAGAAGTGATACATTACAAATGGAGTCTAGCTCCTGTCCTCTCAAACACAATGTTCTCCTGTAGTTTTCGAGCTCCCTCTAATGATGATGTCTCCTCTTTTTAAAGAGGAGACATCTCTTACAATTACAGTAGAGCAAATCTATATTTATCCCTAAATCTGTTCTTCTTTCTTAAAACAGGGCTATTCTGTTCTTCCATAAAAAGATATCGTTACAACAGATACAAAAAGAGTACTACCTTCAGAATAATCCGTGTAACCACGTCTTCATGTTGTTGCCATTGTTCCAAGAAATACTCTTCCAGAATCGCAAATTACGAATAGTGACGGAATTTGCATGTCTGCTAGTTGTTTCAGCAACGGAGTCGATTGTTTCAGCAATGGAGTCGATTGTTTCAGCAACGAAGTTTGACTGTTTCAGCAACGGCCAATTGTTCCAGCACAGCACATAATTTATCTGCGATCTTTTAGATTTATATTAGCAACAATCTACTTCGATTAATGATGAAATATAAGAGTAATATGGAATTATATGTAAACAGATTAAATATATAATAAAGAAGAGGATTTTATATACCTTCGGATAAAGTGAATGAAAATGATGATGGAATCCTTTTTAAACATGGTTATAAAGGTAAGGTGGTGTCAAAATATATAGTAAAAATGATACATAGTGAGGTCCTAACAATAAGCATCTTCTATTTCAACAGAGCCAAGCTCTGATACCAAAAATGATGCAGGCAAGGCCTGCAATACCCAGAATCTTTAATCTCTGTGCATATACAAATGCATCATCATAACCGCCCAATAAAACTTCAATCTAGGACAAATTTCACCCACTGGCAATCTCAACTATTATGCGGAAGCTTATCTTTCAATTCCTGGCAACTTCACAAGTTATCATTTGAATGCGGAAACATTTAAATCATATGTTTCAAAGCCATAAACCCAATAATTTAAACTCTTCATGGGATTAAATTTCAAGCTTCAATGTAATCTCAACACACTCAATACAACATCAGTCCCACACTTCGAATAGCATTTAAACTCACCTCACACATTCAACAACCATTACACTATTCAACGCATTCTACCCATCACTTCACATATGGGTTTTAATACTGAATTTTCAAATAAAAATTCCATAAAACAAATGCGCCCATGTATTAAAACTGAATCTGGCAATTACAAAACTCCATTCCATTGCGTTCAACTTCGTTCACACATTTCTTCAAACAGTTTTCTGCTATGGCAATTACAAACTCAGATTTAAGCCACAACATACCTCTCAAGAATTCAGCAGCGCTCTTTCTAAACATCGCAGACTCATACATTCAACGTGTTCATTTAATTTAGAAAATGATACTGCCCATACCTGCATTTAGTTTCCAGCGCTGACTCAGATCATTTCCAGCGCGGACTTGGATCTTCGACTGCTGCTTCCAAACTGGATCTTAGATATTCGAACTGCCGCTTCAAACTGGCATTCGATTCCTCTGAATCTGAATTACACGGACCTTTAAGTTGATTCAACCCAAGATTTTTAACACTCTTCTCTCATATGGGTATTCTTACTCTGCTGAAATCGACTTCAATTGTATTCACTCATCAACAGCATATTTAATCGAACAGAACATATAATTCAGTACATCCACAAAGCTCATAAATTGGCTTACTGCGTCCCTCAGACACCAGTAATTCATGTAAAACCCAGATTCAATATTGACTTCTTCAAATCGGATTTCAATAGCCTTTTGTGTAACGATTTCATAACATATATATTTCCAGAATTAAAACAAGAAGTGCGCCTCTTTCCATTACTTCAATTCACAGCTTGCCAGATTGTAATTCGTTTGCCAGACCAAGAATAAATTAACTGCATTTTTTTTTTCCATATTAACACACAGATCATTCATTAATAAAACAGTAGATCAAATGCTTTTACCAATGGATATAATCCAAGAGAAATTAAGAGGGTGAGAACGCCCTCTAATCCGGCAAACTCAAATTTTCACAATATTCATACCCATTCAGCACAATTGACATCGGTTATTCAAATCTGCATTTACCATAACCAGAACAACGCATTCAATTATCTATTGGAAATACAGCTTTTAAAATTCGAATCCTTTTTGGTTTCTTATGAAGCTCATGACTTCATATTCACTAGGCGCTCCCTTCCTTTCGTTGCTGTCAATCAACTACAGATCGATTTAAAACACCCATTCATTCGACCAATAGAATTTAACAATTATCATGCCGAGATTAATAACTTATATGCGGAGATGTATGCCGAACAATCAACCTTTATATATAATCTTCGATCTCACTTAGGTTCATAATCCATATGCGCATTCTTATCCCAAATCACAATAACAGAATTTCAATATCCAATTTCTAAATCCACCAATAAACTCTAAAACACACTTATCATGTTAATAACAAAAATACTTACAAACTGTTCTTCCTGGCCAAATATTCAACGTTCATGGCCCTTGCAATTTGCCAGAGGCTTATAGCCTAGGCTGTTCAAGCCTGCTCTCAATCACACTCTCACTCTCTCCAACTATCCCAATGTCTATTTTTCTCACAAAACCCACTCCTATTTATACACAAATAATGCTTTTAATTCACTCAAAATATCTCTCCACCTAATCCTCAACTAATCCCATACATAGAAATCCTAATACCAAACTTTGCTCCTAAACTATTTCTCTCATATCCTTTTATTTATTTAAAGAATATTTACATAATCCTCACTTTTCATAATTATCTCCTATTTTATTAAAAATAACAAATTAATTAATAAAATATTAAAATTATCACACCCCCCTTTTATCACATATATATATATATATATATATATATATATATATATATATATATATATATATATATATATAATTTTATTCATTTAATTATTTTGAAAATATTAAATAAATTTATGTTTTTTATTAAAAATAATATTACAATAAAAATTTAATTATTTTTTGGGTTTAGTTTAAATATTATAATGTACATTTCATTTAAAATTTTGAGACAATCCATACAGATGATGTATTATATTAAATTAGTTTCTTAATGTTAATTCGAATATGGATGCAAACAGTAACAATAAATAGACTAGATTGTGACGAAAAAAGTCGATTGTTCGCTGCGAAGAAACCCTAATCACAACACCATTCGCTACACAGTCCTCGCCCCATCATGGTGGCTGTAGGAAGGCGCCCTAGTGGCCCCTCCTTCCGCGACATCACCTCTGAATCCTCCAAGGAGCAGGAATCATCTTTATTCACAAGGTTTACCACCATTGGCACCCCTGCTTCGCAACAAGCAAGCTTGGAGAACAAAGGAACATAGTGGCTAGAAGAGAGAGAAAACACCCATGGACCATGCACAATAGAAAATAAAAACACTTGGAGCCAGGGAAACAATGGAGCAAAGAAGACACACATAGATCAATGACACCTGGGGAAAAATGGGATAAAAAACCATTGTAATCCAAAAGCCAAAGAGATTCCAACATTAGATATCCAAGACCCAGGCATCACAACATACAAGGACTACATGCAAGAGCATGCAGTAATATGTAATTTTATGGGAACATGGCCAACGAAAAATCCCTACATGGATGGATACAAAATAAATGGATACCAAAGGGAGAGGTTAGGCTGCAACTCAACTCAAAAGGCTTCTTCACAGTCATCTTTAACCTCTTGGAAGACAAGGACAGAACCTTTGAGGGAGGTCCTTACTTCCTCAACGTGGTTGGGTTGTACATGAGATACTGGAAGGAGAACTTCACAAACTTCCCTGTATGGGTAAGAATTTATTCCTTGGCAACTGATTATTGGGTGTCATTAGTCCTCAAAGGAATAGGAGATGAAATAGGAGAATATATAAAAATATCAGAAGTCAAAAAGACATGACAATACATCTCGTATGCAAGGATCTGCATCTATATGGATGTTTTAGGGGCTTTTCCAGAGGCGATCAAACTAATATTCAGAGATAATCTATGGCTCCAAAGTATAGATTATGAGCACATAACCTTTAGATACCAGAAATGTCATGAACATGGACACCTCTACAGGGACTTTCCACAGAATAAACCGACTCAAAGCAATGAGCATTCTTACAAGGAAAAGGATGAACGAGGGTTCAAAAATGTTACACCTAGAAACAAACACACCAAGAAGTCGTAGTCAAAACAAAACCAACTTTCAGTGTGTGCGTCGTCGGAGGCTGCGGCCAAAGAACCATAAAGGCCCCTCTTCAACAACTTTCTTGATGCTGGAGAGGATTCTCGTGGAGATCGACTAGAAGGAAAATAATGTGATCAAGGAGAGGCCCAAGAAGAAAACATGCAAGCAGAAAGGAATTCACACAAGAAGACACAGATATGGAACCAGTGGGCATGGATCCTACCCCGAAATAACATGCAATAGAGGAGCCCCTAGAAGGAATGGACCTCATTTCAATTGTTGAAATATGGAAAAAAAGGCATAAGGCAACACCATAAGAGCACATACAGAGAATAGAAGGGGCATATCTCTTGCTGGAAGGAATGAAACAGAGTCTATTACAATATAGCCCTGAGGGAAAAGAGCACAGGCGAATTTTGGAAAATATTGAAGTAGAAAGACACATCCAAAAAGAAACAAACATAAAATGAGGAAGGAAAACCACAGGACAACTCCTCCAAGAACTCGGGACTCGACTCACCATTGAAGGAAAGGTGAAGGCCCTCACCCTTTCTCCTCATATTTTCCAATTAATTGCACCTCCTGGAAGATTAGAGGCCTTAATGGTCCTGGTAAAAAAAGAGTCCCGAGAAACAGGCTCATAAAAGAAAAATCAGACATTTTGTTTCTCCAAGAAATAAAACTATATTTGGATAACGCTAGTCTCCTCCAAAAAATATGTCTTAAATCATACAACCACCTTGCAAACTCTGTGATTGGCTCTGCAACAGGCATTATGACCATCTGGAATGGCTCCCATTTAGAGCTATCCTTTTCTATCGCCACCAAACACTTAATAACCATTGTTCTGAGAATCATATTCACGGATGACAGTCTATGTGTCACGAATGTCTATGCTCCTCATACGGCCCTGGAAAGGATCAAAATGTTGCAAGAGGTAATAACCCTCTTGAACTCAATCCACGATCCTTTCCAGAGCTTAGCAAGGGACTTTAACATGGTATTAAATCTAGGGGAAAAGAAATGGGGTCTCCGGAGATTGGACAATGACTAGGTTTCTTTCCATTTTTCAATTGAATCTCTCAACCTAATAGACATTCCAGCGTCCAACGACATTCACACTTGGAACAACAGAAGAGGAGGAGCACATCAAATTTCCTCTCACCTAGATCGCTTCCTTCTCTCAGAATATATATTCTTATCTTCCTAGGAGAAGAGTTCCATATCCTCCCCTAAGCAGGCTCGTATCACTATCCAATCTCTCTCAATATTAAAATTTCTTCTGGTCCAAAACACAGACCCTTCAGTTTTGAGGATTTTTGGCTGGACCATCCAGACTTCATGAAGAGAATGAAAGAATGGTGGGACACCCCTAGGTCTCACCAAGGAAACAAGATGCATAAATTCCAACAAAGGTTGAACAACATCAAAATAGAAATCAAGAGTTGGAACAGGGAAACTTTTGGAAATATCCTCACATAAAAAGAAAAAGAAAAAGAAAAAAAACACTTGGAGAGAAAAATGGAGGCTCTACAACAGGAAATCATCAGCAACGGCAAGGATGACCAAAAAATGCAAGAAGAAAAAAAGCTACAAACATAATGGGAAGAGAGAATCTCTCAAGAGGAGAAGCTATGGCAAAAAAAATCACATATCAACTGGCTCAAATGCATGGAAAAAAATATTGCTTTCTTCCTCAAATCAACGATTCATCATAGAAGGAAAAAAAATATTGGCCATAAAAAACAAAGAGGGGGATATTCTCTAGAAATATGAGGGCATTGGCAACAATCTATCTCATCATTTCAGAGATCTTCTCTCTGAGCGAAACCAGGATAGGACCAGAGCTATTCAGAATATCACCGAACATATTCTGACCACCCTCAACCAGGACCACAACAAAATTCCGCTAAGAAAGGTTGCAATGAAAGAGGTGGAGGAAATAGTGTGATCAATGCAAAATGGAAAATCTTGAGGACCATATGGATTCACAATAGAATTATTCAAAGCAAGTTGTCCCAATATAAAAAATGAGGTTCACGCCCTTGTGGAAGAATTAAGAATCCAAAATTCAATCCAAAAATCCCTAAATGCAACCTTTATAGCTCTCATCCCAAAGGAGGAGGGGGTTGACACTCCAGAGAATTTCCAAACAATTTCTCTCTGCAATGTAATCTACAAAATCATCTCAAAAGTTCTCACCAATAGAATAAAAACATTGCTACCCCTCTTGATCTCCCCCAATCAATCTGGGTATGTGGAGGGCAGAGAAATTCTAGATAACATCATCCTCTCCCACGAATTGGTCCACTCACTAAAATCTCAAAAGATTCCCGGAATGATGATGCAGCTAGAATTTTCTAAAGACTTCGACAAGATCAGCTGGAAGTATATGAAAAATTTTCTCGAAGCTTTCAGCTTTCACAAGGATTGTATAAAATGGATCATGGCATTCTTCTAAGGAGCTCTCTTCTCAATCCTCCTACATGGCTCCCCTTCCCCAACCTTATCCCTTCTAGAGGTTTGATACAAGGGGATCCACTCTTCCCTTTTCTTTTCATCAGCATGGTTGAAGGCCTCAGTCACTCCATTAAGGTTGCCTCATCCTGCAATGCCCTATCTGGCCTTAAGATTCGTTACACCTCACCCTCTTCCACTCATTAGCAATTCGTGGATGACACCATGCTCATGGGTGTGCCTACTATTCAGGAAGCCTAAATGTTCAAATATATCCTATCATATTTCTCAGAACCCTCAGGCACCTCTATCAACTTGGCTAAATCCAAGCTCTTCTTTTTTAACACCCCCAAGCCATTCAGAGAAACATTTCTAGAATATTAGGTCTCCAAATAAGTTGGCTCCCCACCCCCTAAATACCTAGGAGTCCCCTTAACTGAAAAGCCACTTGAAAAAGCTAATTGGCAAGCACTCACTACAAAAATGGGAAAACGACTCACCAACTCAAATTTCTGCTCCCTAAATCTAGCAAGTCGTTTACTCTTGGTCAAATCGTTCTTGCAAGCTATTCCCCAATACATGTTCATAGCCCTAGAAGCTCCTAAATCAATCTACATAACTATTAGAAATATCCAAAGGAACTTCCTCTGGAGAAGAAACGAAAAAAAAGAATAGGCTCTAGTTGCTTGGAAAAATCTTTGCAGACCAAAAAAAGCATGCGGTCTTGGTCTTCGAGACCCAAAAATTTTGGGACAGACTCTAGGGGTTAAGACCTGGTGGCGTTGGCTGAAAAATCCAAACACCCCTTGGGGATGGATCTGGAAGGAAAAATATGTTCCAAACTGCCATCTCTGGGACCTGATCAGACTAAATCGGAATATCAAAGGATCAGTACTATGGAACAAGGCCTGGGAAAACAAGACGGTTATACATAACCACAACTTCTGGGAGATAGGAAATGGCGAGCACACCCTCTTTTAGGATGAAGCCTAGCAGCAGAGATATAAAATCACCAGGGATCAATTCATACAAATACAGAACACAATGAAAGAGAAAGGAAAGCATACCGTAAGTCAATACTATAATCCTTGTAACAATCAGGAAAAATGGAAAGAATGGTTGGATGAGAATGATTGGGGTCTTCTACCCAATATGCAGGCCTGAAAGGCTCTCTCTAGAGAGCTACATTAAAGACCCATACAAAGCGACATAGGAGAAGACAAACTCAGATGGGGGTTGAATGTTGCGGGGCACTTCAAGCTCAAGGAAGCATACTGATACATGGATGGCCATGACCAAAATTACTGGCCTAAAATTTCCCTCTTTTTATGGATAACCATGAAAAATAAAACTCTAACCTGGGATAATCTTAGAAAAAGAGGCTTTATAGGCCCCTCTAGATGCTACCTCTGTGAAATAAGCGAAGAGAACAAGAATCATCTGCTAAATGAATGTAACTACTCCACCAATCTATGGAATTGGGTCAATTTCGTTTTCAATAACTCGTATCGGGACCCCTTCTACATCACCAACACCCTTCAGCACTGGATGACCTCATTCTCTACCAACCCTCATATGAACTATGCTTGGAATCTCACCCCAGGAGTTATCTATTGGATTCTTTTGAAGGAGCAGAACGCCAGGCTCTTTAGGGGAATCTACAAGCAGGAGGAGCACCTACTATCCCTCATCAAACAGATTATCAGGGAATCAGTTGCCTCTATATCGCGCTGCCTCTCCTCCCACCCCTGCAAACCTCAGAACCCTTTCCCTTTTAAATATGCAATATGCCTCGTGTGGATTGGCCATGCGAGCTCCAAGCACGAGTGAGGCCCAGGATTTCTGGACGCCTTCGGAACAAGGAATATTCAAGCTAAACTACGATGGGTCACCCAAAGGTAATCTAGGAATGTCTGGATTCGGAGGGACCTTCGAGAACGCGAGCGGACAAATAATCTGGCTATACATTGGGAATTTGGGCCACTCCACAAACAATGTTGCAGAGTTAGAGGCCTTAGCGCATGGGATTGAAATTGCAAGAGCATGGGACTTTTGGCCACTAATCATCAAGGGGGATTCGTTGGTGGCAACACAGACTTGTAAGAAGTTACAAAATGGAACAACTGCCACGTAATTTTCCAAAAATTGGAGGCTAAAACAAATCCTACACAAAATTAAGGAACACGTCGACAATGCTCACGGAATAAGTTTCTAGGCGGTCAGACGTAAGTGGAATAACTTGGCATACATGTTGGAAAGTGAAGGTGTGGAAAGCCACCTTAGACTACTCTCACTGGCGTGGGAGGATCTAGATCAAGGCATGATCAAAAGAGATTATGTAATCATCATGGGAAAGGAAAATACAGAAGGGTGTCATAACTAACAGAAGGCCAAGGGTCACTTCCCCAATAATAAATCATAATATCAGTCCCGACCAACCCAATTCAAATGAATGGGAGTACTAAGGCTACAAAGGAAATTACAGCACCCCCTTTGATGCGTCACCCAATTAGCCTCTTAGCCTCCAAGCATACTTGGAACCTCGCCTACCCTCTTTTCTTCCCAAGGCAGGTAATTATTTACACTCCCCACCATCATGTCCCTCAATGCCCCTTTGTGCATATGAATACCAGCTTGCCCTCTCCGTCTCTTCACATTGTAGTTGCTTATCTTTAGAACTCTCTCCCTTACCCTTCTCATCCCTGTTTTTAATCACCACTCTCCCCTCCTCCCCCCCCCCATTCTTGTCTTCGGTCACCACTCTCCCCTATTCCTAGTCGTTACTCTCCCCTGCCTCAGGTCGCTTGTAGTCCAACTCTTAATATGGCAACCCTTCGCTCTAGATCCGCTGCTTGGCGGAGGCGAGGCCGTGGCCAGGGTGCCCCTTCTTCCCGTTGGTCCTCCCCAAGCATGACCCCCACTACCAGAGCTAAACACGCAGTGAGAAGGGATGCAATGAATTACATAGTTGTGGTAAATCCAGAGACCCAAGAGAGGATTTCCCACCTGGAAGAACAAGCCAGGAAGGTTCGTCGCAGACTCACAATGGAACAAGTCGACGATTAATTTGAATGGATCCCGGACCCAGGCTTGACTCGAGCCAGGGAAAACCTCTACAGCAAAGCCATTGAATATCCTGGCAAATGAAAAATATTATGGGCCTGGCAATGTAAGAGAAATGGGAAATAACCAATGCACTGGAAAATAAAATTGATTCGCTTACAGACAAGTTTAAAGCCTAGGTCGAAGTTGTCCATCACAGGCACTTCGTGTCAAGGAACTCCACGAATTATGCATTGTTGAAGAGAAGAATGGTGAGCGGTTGTGCTACACCAAATATCAAAAGGGAGTCTGTCGGGGCTTCTTCTAGCCAATTGGTCCAGACCTCCACAAAGGATGGCAACACTCTGGAAAGGTCGATCAACCTCGAAGACGACCCGACAGAGGACACGACATAAGGTCTTCTCCCGGTCTCTCTTTGTCCAATAATGAATTTTTGGGTTCCTGTGTCTACTTTCATTTTCTCGTCCACTTTGTTTAATATTTCCATACATTCCAACTCATATGCGGCTTTAGTGTCAAAAACCTTTAAGTTTTTTGAAAAACCCCCTCCCAGTAAGTGGGGATCTTTGCATCCAATAATTTTTCCCCTTGGGACTGCCGCAACTACTGTGAATTCTTCAGTTCCTCGGCTCTTTTTGTTTTGTTTTGGTTATTTTTTTGGGTCTGTACTGGTAAAAAGCATTGTTACAAATGCAATGCAAAAATGGATTTCCAGCTTTTTTATAGCTTTGGTGCTGAAGCATGTAGCTCGCACCAACCTACAAGCGATGTAAATACTCTTTTTTTTGTGGTAATAGATCTATCTAACTTACAAAAAAATATATGGATATTACATATTTCATATTAATTTTGTAGAATATATATTATTAAAATTAAAAAGAATAATTAAAAATTTGCAAATTAATTATATAATATAATAAAATAAAAAATCTAATAATTTAAAATGGTTGTCTAGCTTAAATGACTTTTCTCGCAATATAATTTTCGAGTTGTCTTTAATGCGACTTTTTGGAAGCTTTTTTGGTGGATTTTTTTTGGTCTAATTTCTCTAAAATCTGAAAGGAATAGATTGAATACATAAGCTTGATGGGTAACCCCTGCACAATGGAAGTGCCCTAGGGGTTTTTCAAGCTGATGAATCCATATATACAGTCAAAAAATCAATTTAAATAACACAAATCAAGGTTTCACCTAAATTTGTTCAGTCGCATTCTTGCACGGGAAACTCCAAAAAGTAGCATTAAAGACAACTCCCATAATTTTTAGGGAGATTTTAATTTCTTGTTGTCTAAAATGCACTTTTAAATGCATAAATGGATTCAACACCCTAAATATTAGAAATTGGTGAGAGCAGCCATTCCACAGGAATAACACACAATAATTATTTTCTATATCATAATCAAATGAATATATTACAATTTTTATAGTGTTGCTAAGATCCAACTAATTCCACTCTTGGAGGGAGAAGTTGAGAGAATCTCTCAACATCCTCCAACAAACCAAACCAATCCCTAATCTTCAGTATGCATCATAAATGAGGCATTATCTCAAACACCCCCCCTTAATGCCTACATTACAGAAATGGAAAACACACTAATTTAATACAAACATTTGTCTGCCCTAGTCTTCATTAACATTTGTACCACTCTGAGATCTCATAGACAACGCTCTTTTCTCCACCATTTTCGAGCTACCATTCAACCCATTTAAAATACATTTGTTTCTGACCAGCAATGTTGAATTTGTAGGATCAAAGATTCTTGACACCCCCGAAGAAGAGTCTCGACACTGAACTATCCTATGGAAATATTTCCATTTGTGAAATAACCCCGAAGAATAAATTTCAACAGTCTATAGGAAAATATTCTAGGTACAGAATATGATCAGCAATCAATCCTACAAAGTGACCTTTACACACAAGGATCTCATTGTATAACCTATAGCTGATGCTCTTGAAGCCCGAAGCACAACAAAATCCATCAGCATATAACAAATTCACACAATCAAATTAGCCAATTGTTCTCTCGGCACCGAAGAACGTCGAGGACGACTAATTTAAATAATGCTAATTTGTTCAATAATTGGTTCTGCACTACACAAATCTCACACCAAAAAATTCATAATTCTACATATTAACAAGCTACGTCACTTTATAAACCATTATATTTTTTCTGCTAATTTAATTCTGGTACTTGGGTGTCAAATTGTTTGCTCTCATCTTTCATTACATATATAATTTAGGTGTGCAAGCACCTGCAGGAAGAGCAAACCGCACGACAGAGATGGCTGACGGTTTCATTAACGCCACGTGTATTGTCCTGGTCATCTCGACTCTTATAAATCCACTCGCACACATGCATTGGAACCCACATCTCATTACGTGCACAAAGAGCCTTCTGCAAATTCATTAGTGTGTTAAGGTCATTCAATCATAATGAGTAGTTGCAGCTCCATGTCTTCCGAAATTGAATGCGACACAGCAAAAGTAATATTTTCAGATGGTACTCTCACAGAATTCGGGGAGCAGATAAAAGCAGAAGAGATTCTTCTACAAAATTGAGACCACTTCCTCTGTGATTCGGATTCTCTGTACATTAATCACTACATGGTGGCTTTCAATCCAAAGGATAAATTAGAGATGGGGCAGCTCTATTTTTTACTTCCACTGCGTAAATTGCAATACGTGCTATCGGTCTCAGACATGGCTGCGATGCTACACAGAGCTAATTTTGCCATTAATATTAGAAATCAGCATCATCCATGCAAGGCAAGTCATCAAGAATCAATATTTTTTTTCTTTTTAATCTAGCCAACGAATCCAGTCATAAACTCTGGTCGAAGGCACAAATTGGGTAAACTAAACTCATAACGTAGACTCTGATTATCTTCTTTGGGCAGATCGTGGAACATTCCACAGTTGTCGAGAGCTGAATCAACATTCCACATACGCCAATTCAGATCAAGGGCTGAATCAACATTTCACCCTCGTTGTTCAGGAATTCAAGACCGTAAGATTATTGTCGGCGGCCTGACACAAATTAATAATTAAAACTTAGCATCATAATAACTAAACGCTCGATTCAAAACCTAATGATTAACCCAACAGAGCAGCGCTCAAGTTGCTGGTGTACTAACCATTGACACACAAACAATAAAATAACAAACACACAAAAAACTGAACCATCTACTCTCCTACAGCAGCGGTTTGACAATCATTGCTCTCACATCTTCCTGGCTATCCCGTGAGGGATTTAAGCCAGTAGAGGCTCTGATACCATATTAGAAATTGGTGAGAGCAGTCATTCCACAGGAATAACACACAATAATTATTTTCTATATCATAATCAAATGAATATATTACAATTTTTATAATGCTGCTGAGATCCAACTAATTCCACTCTTGGAGGGAGAAGTTGAGAGAATCTCTCAACATCCTCCAACAAATCAAACCAATCCATTTCTAAGTCACTCACTTTTTACCAATTAAAGAACTTAAAATTATGATTTTCAAAAATCTTTATCGAATTTTTAATGTAAGCTTTCTATGAATAAAGTGAATTTCCAAATTCATCACATAAAAATTTATGGCTATTAAAATGTCATTTAGTATTTCATTTTAAAAAAACCACTTATTCATTCATGTAAAAAATGAATTAAAAAATTAAGATATTTCATCTAATAAAAGCCACTTATTCATGTCAAAAATGAATTAAAAATTAAAAAGTCATTTCATATTTCATCTATTAAAAACCACATGTTCATGTCAAAATTTTATAGTTGAAATAAACTTTTTTACTCCACAAAACAATTTCAAGAAAGAATGTGATTTTTTGTTATTTAAAATGCATTTTTGAATGTATGAATGGATTTAATACCCTAAAAAATCCCATAAAGCACTAGAATTTTACAAAAAAAAATTTCTAAGTATGTCTAAATTCTATTATGTATAAAAGTACTAGTACAAAACTGCACCAGCGTCAGCTAGGGAAGCCTGAACGCTGTGCTTAATAGTCAAGCAAGACAAGCATAGTCGGGACTGCCCAGAATGGGAAACCAGTCCATTAACCCATAATGTCTGAGCCGCCCATGAGAGGGAAACCGGCTTTAAATTTACAAAAAACAAAATGAAACTGTAGCTGAAATAAGTAAACTGCCTGTACAGCAAAGCAGTGTAGCTAAGATGCATATAGTTTCGACTAGAACTGAAAAAAACCTGGATGCCAAAGCAGCTATGATCCATGAGTAGGAGAGGGGTTTTCTTCAACAATTCTGCAGGTGAACATCTCACTGCTGTTCTCCTGATTGTCACCGGGAACATTTCCACCACCCGCGCGCTCAATCTCCATGGAGGGCCTGTGCTGAGGAGCAAAGAGGGCAGGGCTGTCACGAGGGGAGCTGTTGCTGAAGGAGGGTGCTGGCATAGTCGAGGAGCTAGGCGGAGCGAAATTAGGGACTTCTTCCCGCAGAGTCACAGTAATAAAAGTGGTAAGAATGGCATCACATGAGGTGCAGTCAAACCTCAGCTCAGTGCGTTGAGAAGTTTGACGAATGGTGGGCCGAAGGGAGCTGACACCGGCAGGAGCCACATGGAGAGCGGGCGGGGTAGAGATGGTATCGGGAGAAATGACAGAGGTGTTCTCAGACATGGAAACGGGAGAGGGAGGCACGCATTGATGAGAGAGCCGACCACGAGTGGAGCCCCTTCGAGCTCTCATGCGCTCGTGGAGGCGGGGCATGATGACCAAAACAGAACCTGGCTCAGCAAGATTCCCCAAGCAGGCAGAGGGAGAAAGAGAATTCTGGACACCACCTGCCTGAACAAAAGAAGCCGGAGCGAAGCTACTGTGACCACGAAGCAAATCGGTAGAGGAGGTAGCAGAATTACCTGACTGAGCAGTGGAGGCAGAGTTCCAAACTCGTCGATTACACCAAGGACTGTGAGAGAAATGACAATTTGGAGGCGGTTCGAAACAAGCCACGATCCAGCAGCGCTTTCCAGTATTGGCTTTAATGGATGCTTCAATGCTTGCGGGCGAACAGTTCACATGCAAAAGCGAAGGAAGCGGTGTGCATACCATTCAGATGTGCGGGCTCTCCGTATATTGGAAGCTCATGGTGAAGGCGGGTGGACCAGTGTTCCAAATGTTGGTGAAAATTAATACATTAGTTAATGGCGATGCCAGGAGCCGCGAACGCTGCAGGGATAACATCAACCCTGCTGATACGTTCCTGATGGCTTTTGTCAGCGCATCCGGCGAAAATTTTAATTAAATAACAAACTCAATTTTAAATGTTCTCAATTTATTTTATTTGGCTTTGTTATTAAAAAAATCATTTACTTTATTCACGATATGGCGGGATTAATTTCATTCATATTAACCCATTATCATCATCATATTCGTTCAAAGTTGGTTCAATTATTGCCATCGTGTCCCGTAGTTAGTTTACCATGAGGCCATTTATAGATAGTGATCTTCCTAATGAAATAGTTGGGTGTAATTATTGAACATATTGGACTTTTTATTTTCAAAGTATATCTTTATTCTCAATGTATACTTAAATAAATTAATATTAATTTTTTTATTATCTTCAAAACTATATATTAATTATAGCACATATTACTCATCATTATAATTACAATAATAATACATAATTGAATCAAAATAAATTCCAAGTGGAAAAAAAAAATATCTAACTACAACCCAAAAACAAAAACACGGATTCTCAACAAAACCAAAAAAAAAATAGAAATTCCAAACTAAACCCAAAAATAAATAGAAAGAACTCATTGATCAAACCGGATAAAAAGGATTTCCAGCTTATTATGCCGTGTGGTTACTCTTAAAACTCAACTCTAACCATTAAAATAAAAATAATATTCATTAATGAAATCAAAAATAAATTCCAAAGTTAAACAAAACAAAATCCCTAGCTAAATTAAAAAAGAAACAGATTTCAGCCAAACCCAAAAAATAAATAAAAAAGAACCCATTTTTCAGACAGGGAAAAAGGCTTTCCAACAACTTATCGTGTTATGATTAAACCAATTGAATTTGACCTAACTCAATCATTAATGGAGTTGCAAACATTCTTAAAAAAACTTCCAGCCTTCCTCCCCTCCATTAATGTTATAGTGATTGGAGTATGACATTGGTAATGCAAAATCTATAAATTAAATTGAGCTTCTGCCAACTCATAAAGTCATTCCAAATTACTGTAACCGTAAAAATTCGCAGTTGAAAATCTGTAACCATTTCATATTTCACTGTTACACTCATAAATATAATTAAATATATATATATATATATATTATCTAGCAAATGTTACACCCATATCACCCATATCATCGAAGATTGGGACCCAGTTACATAATACATTCGACTTGCACATCATAACCATACCATCCTTATATTACAGTTTGGATTTGACACATAAGAAAATATCTGCAGCTCGTATAGTATGGGTTTTCATTGTATATTTCAGCCAAACTCAAAAAATAAATAAAAAAGAACCCATTTTCCAGACAGGGAAAAAGGCTTTCCAACAACTTATCGTGTTATGATTAAACCAATTAGTAGTTATGATTGAATTTGACCTAACTCAATCACTAATGGAGTTGCAAGCATTCTTAAAAAAACTTCTAGCCTTCCTCCCCTCCATTAATGTTATAGTGATTGGAGTATGACATTGGTAATGCAAAATCTATAAATTAAATTGAGCTTCTCCCAACTCATAAAGTCATTCCAAATTATTGTAACCGTAATTCTGGGACTGAAAATCTTAACGTATTTAATATTTCAACATTGCACTCATAAATATTATTAAAAATATATATATATATATATATATTATTATTATCTAGCAAATGTTACACCCATATCATCGAAGATTGGGACCTAGTTACATAATACATTCGACTTGCACAACATAACCATACCATCCTTATATTACAATTTGGATTTGACACATAAGAAAATATCTGCAGCTCGTATAGTATGGGTTTTCATTGTATATTATAAAACTATTAAACTTCACTACTCAGAACTTAGGGTTATTATGATTTCATATATACATTTAACACAAATTGCCAACTCACCTTGTTACGATGAAGAAGATAGATGTCACGCCACTGGCTATTAATTGTCGAGGGTACTAATCATTACTATCTTCTGACAGTTGGATGATCCGTCGTGCTATACTGAGTGTATCGATTGTATCTACCCAACTTTCAACCGTAGGATCCGGTTTGATCAACGGTATCAGATTTGGGCGGGCAGTGCCTTGGTTAATCCACCAATCCTAAGCAAACTCGACTTTGATCTCTGCACTTGTGATGTGTAGTTTTTTATTCGTTCTAAGTTATTCTTAGCTCCCTTGCGTCTTGTGGCTTCAACTGAGATGAACCTTCCGCCCGCTCCTAAGGGTTCCAAGATGAGACCGCATGGCTACAAACTGGTGCAGAGGATACACCCTTGCGTTCATGGAGGAGGCTCTGACTGTTGACCATAAACGCGTTTTCTTTGGAATTGGGTTGTAATGTTTAAGTACAGGTAAGAGTTTTTCCTTGACTTCCTCACTATAATTTAATAGAGTTCTTCCAAGTTTGTTTATGGAATCCTTTCATAATTATTTCTTTTGTTTTAATGCTGGATTTCTTTTCCATCTCTGTACTAATTGGAAGTCTCAGGTGTGTGAATTCTCGAAGGAGAAAAGGGTCTATTTTCACAATTCCAGGTAATTTGTCCATAATAATTTCTTCGTTCACAGCACAGCTCCTCTTATTTTTTTTAAGTTATTAAAACTATCATTTTCACCCAAGACCTTTAATTGATCCATCCCTCTTCGACTTTGTTTTCACAGGTCTATTTCAGCATCATGTTAGTAATTCCTCCTAGCTAGCGAAATAAGGACTTGAAGTTTTCTATGGCATACAAGTGAACTCGATCCTGGCTAATCCTCCAATTATTATTCCAGGTATTTAATCGCTTGAACAACGTGAGCGGCTGGGATTCTCTTCCAAGGGTTTTTAACTCTCCTCATGTGGCTTATAAGCCCAAATATGTGACTTTTTCTTTCCGGCCTACAATAGGTCCAGGACTCATTTTTATGTAATTATGATGTAATGATATTTTTGCAAGAACAAATAGAGTTTTCTCCATAACTCAGATTTCTCTCGCTCTTGCTTCTTTAATGGAAGTTTTTGTCAATTTTGGTTATATAATGTATTCCGGTGTTATGAATATTGAAAATATTTGATAGCCTTTACAGTATATTTTTGCACAGTTAAATTCTGGAGTTTTCTTGGACAGTTTATTTCTTTAAGCTGTGTATTTCCTTATTTCTGTGTTGATAATAAAGCTTGTTTATTCCTCGGGCAAATTGATATAGTATTTTAAGGTTTCTTGTTTTGGGTATTTTCCTCCAGGCTACTTTTCTTTTCAGTTATTGTTTAATACACTTACTTTCTAGTCGAATATGAATGTAAATGTACAGTATGTTGTTCTCTCCAGCATATTTACTTTCGTAGATAAGTTCCTAGCACCGGGTCAGATCTCACTGTCGACCCTTACTGCTCTGTTCTGTCAAGTAATTTCTTTTTATGGTAAAGATTACATGTTGAAATTTCTATTACATGCAATTTTGAACGTTGGTATTCTGAAATGTTTTATGTTACCGCATTATTATTTTCTACATTAATCTTGCTAGATAAAAATAAAAATCTCCAGTTTTCTTCTTGCGACAGCATACTAGATAAGGTGATCGGACCACCTTACTCAGAGTCCAAGTATAGAATAAAGTGGAGACTAAGAGACAACGTGTCTCGAGTGGGGTTTCCACCAGCACCCAAGACCAACAACTCTTTATTTGTTTCTTCCACTATCCAAATTTCTAGTTACAGGTTTAAGATGCATTTCGACACTGCGTTTTAGCTAATTTCTGTCTGATATATTTTGTTGTAGAAGAATTTATCAGTGTTTCCTGTTTATTTTATTTTAAAGAAAAACAAGAACTTAAACTAAAATAACAAGATAGTTCGATATCTTAATCACATCCTATTATAAATCATTTCTTTTAAATGCAACATTGTTTTTTTCCCACTCATTTCTAATACCTGTCATATAATATTCTTAACTAATTTCTGTCACTAATAGTTTAACAAAACATTCCTATAAATATGAGAAATGATTGTATTATAGTACTTATTTACTTAGAAACAAAATACAGATTTACCTATCTGATTAACATTTTATAGTTGTAGTCCTCCCAACCATCAAGAGAGACGATTACGTCCTCCTCTTGCCCCCGTGCTCCAATCCTGAAGGGTACGGGTTAACAGTGGATAATTCTGTTGTGACCTCATGATACCTAGTCCAGTCAGTACCAGAATCAATTTGAGATTTATTTTGAGTGTTTTCCACTGATCACAACCAACTCTGGAAAAATCACTACTCTCTCTTTCACCATGAAAAAAACCTCTACTCCTCACTAGGATCAGTCTCTTATCCTCAGAGGAGTAGGAAATTGTTCCCAACCACTTTCTAGTTCTTGGAAAACATTTACCATCAACTTTTGCTTTTTATGAAATTAATTTTCATAACTGATTTATTATTCATAATTAATCATTAATGAAAATAACTTTTCAGAAAAACATTAATAATTCTATTCTTTTACTTAAACAATAATTAAAATTTGTCTTTTAACTAGTTAACACTAGTTATCCTTAATGCAGTTATCACAACTTCCCCTCTAGAAGTAACACCGTCCTCGGTGTTTCATTCTAGCTCTGAAAAGAGCTCCAGGTAAGTCTCACGCACAAATTTTTCGTCATCCCAAATAGCCTCATCTGGGCCGAAGTGTTTCCACTGCACTTTGACTTGGGTGATGACTCTCTTTCGGAGCATAATTTCCCTCCAGTCAAGTATGTGTTGCAGCTCGACCAGGAACTTGTCGTCCGGCTCTGCCTGTAAACAACAAAATTCCTTGTCAGATTCTTATAAAGAAAATCATACTTGTAAGTTAGGATTTTTTTTTTTAATTCTATCCTACCTCTATATTTTTCCAATGAATTATGTGCTTCGAATCATGCACATAACGCTTTAACAAGGACACATGGAACACATTGTGTACTTGTATGTGACTAGGTAAAGCTAGCCGATAAGCCACATGTCCTACCATTTCCAAAATTTGAAAAGTTCCACAGAACCTAGGAGCCAACTTGGCGCAAGAGGTCCATCGCAAGGTACTCCTTTTGGGTTTGATCCTAACATACACATGTTCCCCCACTTCAAATTCTCGATAAGACCTCTTTTTATCTGCATAGATCTTCTGCCGATCTTGTGTAGCCTTCAGATTTTGTCTTATTTTCTTTACTTATGATTCCATTTCAGCAAGCATTTCGGGTCTCATCATTAACTTTGTCTCGGGGCTGCTCCAATTTATGGGTGTGTGACACTGCCTCCCATACAAGGCTTCAAAATGACTCATCTTCAGGGACTCTTGATAACCATTGTTGTAAGAAAATTCAACAAGGTGCAGATAGTCTTCTCATTTGGTTGGCTGCTGCATCACATACATGTGCAACATGTCTTCCAATACTTGGTTCACTCGCTCTGTCTGACCGGCAGTCTGGGGATGATAAGTTGTAATAAACTTTATTTGTGTTCCCAGACCTGTAAACAAAGTCTTCCAAAATGCTGAAGTGAACTTAACATCTCTGTTTGAAATAACCGTCTTCGGAATACCATGCAGCCTGAAAATTTCCTTCATGAATATGTTTGTTATCTGTACAGTCTTGTAAGTAGAATGCACATGTATAAAATGTGCATATTTACTCAATTTTCCCACTACCACCATAATGGAGTCATTATGCCTTCTTGTTCGCGGTAAACTTGTAATGAAATCCAGGGATATGACTTCCCACTTCCATTCAGGTACTGGTATGGGCTGCAACAATCCTGCGGGTTCTCGGTGCTCCACCTTAACCTGTTGACACTTCAAACATTTATTTAAATACTCAGCAATATTTTTACGCATTCCAGGCCAGAAATATACCTTTCTGATTACAGTGAATATATTATGGTATCTTGGATGACCAACGTAATTACTGCGATGGTACTCATTCATAATCAGCTCTTTTAAGTCTAAACAGTTTGGTACATATACCTTACCTCTGAAAGTTTGCATCTGATCATCATTTACCCCATACTCAAAAGTACTTCCTTGCTTTCTGGATTCTTCCATTTGCTACCATAGGAATTGATATTCCATATATTTTTGTGCTTCCTCTTTTACTTGATCTAAGAATTTACTTCCAAGCTGATTGTATTAAAGCTCATAAACACAATGCAGCTTTCTACTTAAAGCATCAGCCACTCGGTTCTCCTTACCTTTTACGTGCTGGATGTCCATATCAAACTCACTCAGAAAGGAATTACATCTTGCCTGTCTAGAGTTTAAATCAGCTTGCTTAAAGTAACTAGTCAGGTTGCTATGATCTGTCTTTAACACAAATTTTTTACCCAGCAGGTAGTGTCTCCATTACCAGAGCGCATGTACCACTGTTGTTAATTCCAGATCATAGGCTGAGTACTCTTGTTCATGATCCTTCAACTTTCTCGATTCGTAAGCCACTACTTTGCCTTTTTGTGATAAAACTGCCCCAACACCTTCTTTGCTTGCGTCTGTACACACTTCAAATTCTTTGTTGGGGTCAGATACCCTCAACACAGATGCATTGGTCAAAAGTTGTTTTAGTTTTTCAAAACTATTTTTACACTCAACAGTCCACTTGAAAAATTTTCCTTTTCTTTGCAATGAGGTAATGGGAAAAATGATTCTAGAAAATCCCTCGATGAATCTCCGATAGTACCCAGCTAACCCCATGAATGATCGTATATCTGCCACATTCTAAGGTACTCGCCATTCCATAATGGTCTTAATCTTCTCTGGGTCAACAGCAATCCCTTCTGCTGAAATGACATGGCCTAGGTATTGGATTTCTGTTTTAAAGAAATCAAATTTGTTGAATTTAGCATACAGTTGATGGTTTCTTAGCATTTCCAACACAATCCTCAAATGCTCTTTATGTTCTTCCTGGTTTTTAGAATAAATTAGAATGTCATCTATAAATATGAGTACAAAAATATCCACGAAAGGATGAAATATTCCATGCATTAACCTCATGAAGGTTGTTGCCGCATTTTTTAACCCAAAGGGTAACACCACAAATTCATAATGCCCGTACCTGGTACGGAAATCTGTCTTGCATATGTCTTCATCCTTGATTTGGATCTGGTGATATCCAAATCTTAAATCAATTTTAAAAAACATTGTGGCTTCCTTCACCTGATCAAACAAATCATCGATCCTTGGTAATGGATACCTATTCTTGACTGTTAATTTGTTGAGTTGCCTATAGTCCATGCACATTCGCATGGTTCTGTCCTTTTTCTTCACAAACAGCACTGGTGCTCCCCAGGGAAAATTTTTAATAACCCCCCTAAATTTATATATATATAATAAATAGGCGAATCCCCATGATACATAGGAAAAATGGAAGGCGATTTTATTAATAATATAATATGTATATATAATTTTTTGGTGAATCTCTCACAAGATTATATTATCTTGTAAAATCATGGCGAATCACCAGTACAAATGGCGAATCACTACTACAAAATGGTGAATCGTTGTCTAGTGGAATTCGGGGTGTTGGTTCCAATGAATATATGGTAGTTGAACCAGAAGTAGAAGGAAGAGAACCACCAAGACCAATCATGGCACATGGTGACTCGTGAGGGAAGTAGTTCTCGTGCAGTTTGGAAAACGTGTTCTTCTAGTTCTGCTAAGCATATTGTTGTTGCTCATGCTACTACTAGCACTGATATTGAGGTTGGAAAGGAGTTTGAGGAAGCATGGAAGGTAGCAGTGGTGGAGAATTACAAAGAGTACCCCATGATGGGCTCCATTTTCCCCTTTGGTATTTGTGCCTGCAAGATCTTATGTCCGTTGAACCAACAATTAACTGTTCAACCAACAATCAAATTGGCTGAGTTGATTAGGTACGAGTCAAATTAGACTAATCTTCAAAACTATGCTTTGCACTATCCCATATTTATCACACTAATGCCACACAACATTGTGCATTTGCACCCAACTCTCATGCATGCACACAAAATTTTCATTAACATCTATAACCCTAACCAAGTGAGAATTGATCAACAATTTGCACCAAAGTTTGTTAGTGTTGAAAGTTCATAATAAATTTAGATCCATGGTACCTTAAATAAATTTTGAGATAACCTCCACAAATTCGACCACAATAGAGAAAACTTGTGATAAATTTTAAACCTAAAAAAATTACGATTCATGTTCCGAGGAACGATCATAAGAAGTAGTTGGCATATAGGTCAAGTTTTGAGCCTTCTTCTTGTTTGAAGAGGTGTTTTCTATTATCATAACTACCTTCTCTGCCTCTAATGCCTTGAAGGAATTGCAAATTGACTCATCTTATGAAGACAACTTTATGTTCTTGTTAATTAGAGTTGAATATCTTCCCTGTGCACTCAACACAAACTCTGATTGATAGGAAACATCCCACCCACCAACTATGAGGTCCCACAGAATTTTTGCTCCCGCCTGAACAACAGACAACTTGAATGTGAGAATTAAAAACAAAGAAAAATCCCAATCGAATATATCTTGTGGATGAAATCGATCTCAAATCCAACACCCATAAAATTTATATCCAAAACTAAAACTCATCAAATTTGGAAGTATATTGGAAACAAAACCGAGGCAACAAAGCTAAATTTGAATGCAGGAACTGACACAAAATCTGAAAACTTGATCAATTTTTGATGTACATTATTTTTTTTGAAAAAATAGATCAGGGAAGAAAGGCCTCAGGGAAGATAACACTAGACTAAGGGTAAGTAAAAACCACCAAGGTGAAGCATGGGAACAAGAATACAACAAAAAATGATCTATAATTTTGTTCAATCAGTGATCCATCCATAGGAAAAAAAATTTCTCCTAGGGGTTACCCACTTGGGTGTGTAACAAAGCCCATCAAACAGTTTATGAAGTTGTTGACCCTTCTCCTCTAATAGTGAAAATAAAATTACATAGGAGAGATAGAGGAAAGAGAGATATTTGGTGTAGAGGATTTTGGACAACCTTAATCTTCTCATTAACCTGAAGAATACCAGAAGTTAGAGATTTTATTTCAAAGAAAAAGTAAATCTAAAGTGGCCAGTTGAGGATATGATAGCTATTCAGGTGAAAGATAATTTGAAAGGATCAAGAAGATAGTAAATATATGCATTTTTAAAATAGATTCTGCCACAGAAGCTCAACAAGAATAATGGACACTCGCACTTGGTTCTCAAAATGATGACCGGCCTCAGATCCTTCATGCAACATAGCTCAAATCCATCATGCCAAGTGAGAGAGGGATCCTAGCATGGACGATAGGTGTAAAACATATCCCTTCTGCATTCGATACTAGAAATTTCTACATACTTCTAGATCATGACCCATTATATTTGACAAAACTTGGAGTCAATACGCTGACTGTCAATAGAAAGTAATAACATGGGACAATAGAGTAGTAATCTGGTTTACCGATTTATAGTTTAACAGAAAACAAGCGGTTGTCCTTATCAAACCTGTAATGCATTTTAGGTTGTTTAGATGAAAAAGATAGAATCAGAAGCATAGATATTGCTAGAACTGATCCACTTGGGTTTATATTCAGAAACTTTCAAGATATCAGTACTTTTTGTTAAAATGGAAAGGTTTATCTATCCCCAAAACCATGTTTTGATGTCCAGATTCCAGGTAGAATTGCATCTTAGGATGATGTTAAAAATTCTAGTGGATATCTATCTGAAATCCTTGTAATATTGCTTGTATATTAACAGACTATATTTCTATTTACCCAAAAGAAATGACAATAGATGTTTTGTTGCATTAGAATTGGTATTGATAAGATACTTCAAGCAAACTAAGTGATCAATATTACTTTTCCCTTTCTTGTGGTTTCATGACAGTACTTCAGTTTTAGGAAACTTGGATGAGATATCAAGATAAGCCGCAGATCATATCTAGCTATTCTAAATTAAACTTCACAGCATGAAACTAAGTTGAGGATAAAGCCCTTGATCCATGGCAGGCCCCTTGATCCATGGTAGGCTACTCAAGTACTTATATATCTTGTAATGACAAAAGGTCCATGTCTTATCAACATTGGCTTTTAAAAAAATCTTTGATTTCCCTTTGAACAAGTGATAATTGCTCACGAGAAATTAAATGGATTTTAATAATTATTCTTAAATATTAAAGATGGAAATAAGTGAGCATGCTCAAACACCGTTTTGGCTCATAGATATATGATGTCAAAATAAATCCCAAATTGGTGCATCTTTTGGACTGCAAGAGCATTGGAGAGGCCACTGAGGATAATGTTGTTGGTGAAAAACTTAACACAAAAGACTCTAGATTTTAAATTTCCAAGCATAGAACCTAGTGTTACTCCCGCTGATACTTAGAAAAAGTCATATTTTGGGGAAACTAGTGTGCATGGTTCAAGCAATCTAATACAATATGATAAAAATTATTTTTGTAGTCATGGTGTGCAGGTAACTATTTGTGCAGAAGCAAAAATACATTTATGGGAGATGAAATATGGACTTATCTCAATAGCAAATGAGTTACTTGATAATTTTGCTGAAATAATCCCTCAACGATATGAAAATATTTTTCTAGAATAGTTACAAATGATTAAGAGATTTCAATACCTAGAACAACAACTTCGATACCCAATTTCAAATGAAGATAGGCACCAACCATATTATATAGCATCTGTGACCCCTGCAAGTTTCTTTTCTACAACCACATTTATGAGGCAGAAAAATGGTGATGGAGGGATGAGCACTGTGAATATCTTTAGTTCTCCTTATGCATGTCAAAATTCCAATGTTCCAAACTTTGGTGGAAAAAGGTTTGAATCCAATTTGAATAACTGTAAGAATTTTTTTGGAGAAAGTACAGGGTGCTTTAGGACGACTCCTCTATATACTTCACATGATTTTGTTGACAATAAAAGCAATTGTTTACATCAACCAGTCAAGGGAGGAGCCCATAATGTCCAATATAGCATTCAATGAATTAAATAAGATTATAAGAAAATGGGACATCTAAAATAGAAAAACACATTTTAGTTTATGAAGGTCTCTTAAAACAACTATTTTGGACTATAATATGTGTATTTTCCTCTCTGAAACAATTCATTTTGATTCAAATTTACCACATTACAAGACAAAGCATGGAGTATACAGAGATCCATCAGGAAATGGGTGTGTTTTTTCATCACCTTTGATATGGGTAAAAGCTCTTTACCTCATATTGAACAAATTGAAGAAGGAGAATTTAAAGTTTGATAAAATCTGGGCTAAATATGGAAGTGGGCAGTATCTCGAGAGTGTTTATTGGAGAAATGGTTCCCTGGAATCCATTCTAAAAGGAGTGAATCCAAAAGATCCTTTGGTTTTCTAGCTTCAGGTTGATTTCTCCACAAATGAATCATCTATTTGTATGGACAATAGTACAACATCACAGTGCAGAGAAATTGAGAAGGTTTTTGGCGCAATACTTGAATTGGATTTTCTTACTGGGTCTTGTGCACATGAAAGATACACAGGACCTTAGATACGGAAATTATATCAGAAAAACAAGGATATCTATGATAACACTGAAATAATTTCTCTTGTAATTTCTTTCATGACATCCCTTTTTATTGGTGGCTATGCCAATATTGATGAAACCGATGGAGCAGGGATGAATTTGATGGATCTAAGAGAAATAAATTGGTCTAAGGAAGCCTTAGAGGCCACTGCTCCAAACTTGGAAAAGAAACTTGGACCATTGGCTCCATCATATGCTATTGCTGGTAATTTAAGGTCATATTTTGTAGACAAATTCATGTTTGACAAAAATTGTTTGGTTATCTAGTGGTTTGGAGACAATCCAAATAGATTGGCAGGTTTAGCTTTGAATCATCCTAGAGACCTTGCAATCAATTTGGGTACAAGTGATGTGGTTTTTTGAATTAGACCTGAACCAAACCTTGGCCTAAAAGGACATGTTTTACCCAATCCTGTTGATCCAAATTTCTATATGGTGATGCTGGTTGAAAAAAATGGGTTGCTAACACAAGAAGAGGTTCGAAACTGATGTGACAATGGATCATGGGACATGTTCAAGAAATTTTTATATCAAAATCCTCCTCTGAATGGACACTCCACCTCCAAACATGATGACCATTATAACTGGTCCTTTGGAAGCACTGGCCACTGAAGTTACAAGTTCCATTTGATATCCAGGTAACAATAGAATCTGTCTATCATGTGATTCTGCCTCTTGATTTAGATCTAACCCCACAACCAGAATAGTTGCATCAGCTTCTTTGGCTGCCTTTACTGCTGCAGGTATCAAACCTGAATCGTTACATGCCACATCCAAGCATCCAGGTCGATATACAGCTTTAGCGTATTTTCCCAACCCATGTGCAGGTGAGATGTATTTACAAGGAATCCCTACAATGCAACAACATACCATTACCCTACCTTTAATAATTTCATTTTCAAAACTTCATAAATCTAGAGAGTTATCAACTGTAATTCAAATGAAAGACAAACAGAAAATGTACCTGCATAGTTGCCTATCATAGGTTTTGTGGCATCAGCATGAGGTCCAATCACAGCCAAATTTTTAATCTCATTTGTTGATAGGGGCAATGATCCATCATTTTTCAGAAGAACTATACCTTCCCTGGCTGCTTCAACAGCTAACTCTTGATTTTGAGCACTGCAGGCGTCATTGGGCCCCAAATTGGCATAATACTCATCTACCTCAATGAAAGCTAATCTCATAAAATCGATGTACATGTTTATCAAAGCTTTATCCATATCCGATTCCTTGGCCTTCCCCTGCAGAACTGCAGATTCTAGATAATCCGGATAGAAAAATCCACAGTCCAAGTCCAATCCTGAATCAAAGGAAAAAACCATGAAATGGAGTGAATTATTCATTGCTATGAGACACTAGACTGAGAAGAATATAAACCATTGCAATGTTGTCTATATTTCAAACCTCCTCTCAAAACAGATGCCACTGCGTCTTCTGGAGTTGCTTTGTAGTTCTGGTCATCATATAATACTTCAATAGAGTCACAGTCAGACACAATGTACCTAAACAACATAAGTTAGAATCATGGCAACCAATTGAAGTGTACCATAATCATAGCTTTGAATTTATAAAGTACTCAATACTAATATCATTGTTTTCTTACCCATTGAGATTCCATTCCTCTCTGATGGTTTCACCCAAAAGCTTCGGATCTACGCAGCTGGGAATTCCATCAATCTGATTGTAAGAACACATTGCACTACTAACATCCCCATCTTTAATGCATGCCTCAAAAGGAGGCTGGAAAGTATCCATCATGTCCTATTGAGTGACCTGCATCCATTCCAATCAGGATCAAAATCAATTCAAATTTAATGTTATATTTTCACACTCAAAATTAAATCGGTATAATTTATTTCTTTCATACAAGCTTATAACTGTCATCAATTACCCACCTGTGAATTAAATTCATAACGAGTGTAGTTGTTCCATTGGTCGAGATCATAAGCAGTGTAATGTTTGCAATAGGCAGCAACTTTCAATTTTTCCAGATGAGGGATCTGGGTGATCCTGCAAACCTCTGACATAGTTCACAGCATATCTGCCAACAACCAAAGGGTCCTCTCCCGGAGTTTCTAGGGCACGACCCCATCTTGGATCTCTTAAAACGTTAATGTTAGGACTCCAATATGTCAAGCTTTCCAAGCCAACGTTGTGCATGGCTCGTGCTTTAGTGGATGCCACTTGCATTCAATGCTATTCTATTCAATTCAAAGTCTTAATTGTCATTCCATAGATCCTTTCAAAAATAGTCTAGAATTGAAATTTTTTATTGGGCACTGGGTGCTGTAAATGTATCCTAATTAATAAACAATTAGTACTTACCTCTCCACTGGTTCTCCATAGAGTTTCATTAAAACAAGAAGTTGTTAAAATGGCAAGAGGAAAGCTCGTTGCAGCAGACACAAGGCCTTCGAATTTGACACCAGGACCAACGTTATACATTCCATGCAATGCCTCAAGCCACCATTCATATTTGGGAACTCTAAGCCTCTGTATTCTGGTAGCAGTGTTTCCCATCTGGTTAGCTTTCTCATCCAAAGTCAACCTACTCGCCAAGTCTTTTGCACGCTCTGCAAATGGCAATGATTTATCACAATGTGTCAGATCCTTCATATTCAATCCCAAAGCTTGAAATCTCAAAGGATCACACAGATATTAAGCAGACGCTGTTGTGGCATATTCAGTCCATCCGAGTACAACAATAATTGCTAAGAACGCAGCCATATAACTTCGAGCCATTGTCAAACTGAATGACTAGCTTTTGCAAAGATCAAGCAATAGATTCAAACACACGCCCAATAAACATATGGATGCTTTCCAAGTTTTATGGTTTATGGTGGGCTCTCAATTCCAGTATCTTTTAGGATAAGGAAGTCCCTACAGTGGTAACAGCAGGTCTCATTGAAAAGCTTTCCAAAGAGTAGAGTATGGAGCCAAAACAAAGGAAAAAAAAGAGTGTTGCTAATCATGCCACGGGCTTGGACATTCCATGCGGATTCTTCAATGGCGCAAGCGAGGGAGACCCGCCCAAATGCGGGGTTGGGTAGTCTTACACTTGAACCATAATCATTATTTCCATATTCCGTATGCCCCTGGAAGGGGCACAAACACAAAATCGGAGTTCACTGCACTTTGGACTCTTCTATACCTTGCTAACAGGAAGGGTATAAACAAAAATCAGGTTAAGGGAGATTCTAAAATAGTGATTGATTCGGCATGCAAAAAAACTATGATGGAGAATGCATTCCTTTGTCCTTTGTTGCAAGAGATTTAAAACACTTTACAATTTTTTCAATGGACCTCCTTCAAACATGTCTACTGAAAGTTGAATCAGAAAGCAGATGAGCTGTCAAAGGAAGCATAGACAATGCATTCTGCTTCTTTTGGCTTTATTAATTCAGGGATAGCCAAGATCCTGAGGCCATGGAGTTTCACCTTTAGTTTCTGATATTTTTAGCTAACAATTTTTCAATGGAGACTGTATTTATTTTTAAGCCTGTGTACCAAAAAATCTAAGTCAGTCCCATTTTGGGTAGCTTGTACTAGTTTTGAGTTAATGTATGAAGAAAATTTTTAGTTTTTTGTAAAGTCTAAGTCTGATTTTAGGTAAGAAAGAAGAGTCTCGGAGCCAGTATGGTAAAAGGTCCGTTAGGGAAGGTTTTTATGATCAATCATGGGTGGACAGTAACATGTGTATTCATAAATACGAATGATTTTTTTCTTTTTGGTAAAGAAAAAGAAAAAGAAATAGTGACGCGCAGAAGAATTGAAATAAAAATCCATACATTGGACAACAGTAGCTTTCCATTAAATTCTGGCACAATGGAAAAGTTAAAACACAAGCAAATGAGTAAAAACATTTGAAAGGAAGAAAAGTAGTCTTGATGACCATGGTTAGAAGAAAGCCTACTTATACGGTTGAATGAGGAAATTTTAGCTAACATGCATCCCAGGGCCATTGTGAACCACTGTATTCGTCCCCATCCAATTCAAAAATACCATCATCATGGCAAACCTTCAGCGAAATATCTGCCACCATAAAGACAAATGTATCTCTACCTGCATTACAAGTCCCAAACAGGATTTAGGAATTCTCTTATTGGAATTTCTACATACTACTAGGAACTAAGAAAAACATTTTGGGTAGAAAACACTTAACTGCAGATATAAGTATCATCCAAACCTATTTGACCGAGGAGCAATAGTACGGTAGTCATGCCCATGAGTGTACTTTTGTCTAATTAGCATGTTTGAAAACCCCTTGTTGAAATATTGCTTGCTTAGAAACTAGGCAAGATTGAACAACAGCCCATTCTCTATCCTGGAACTCCAGCCTTTACAAGAGCTTCACCATAAAAATAAGTAAATATATACAAATTAAAGAAAGCCATGAACCAAAGTTTAATTAAATTGTTCAACGGGAAAAAGGAAGATAGATAATTTTGATCTCAAGTTCTTAGCATAAGCTTGTTCAAAGAGGAGTTAATTTGATCTCTAGTTATTTACGTATCAATTGCGAAGAAATAATTAAAAGGATCCCTATTGTCAGCTAGTAGGAAGAGTGATGTGTGTTACACAGAACAGGTATTGTACACAAAATCTGGAAAGTTATAATAGTACCCGTTTTGTATTCCCTTCAATCATGCCCTCCCTTCGAACAGTGTCGACCAAAATTTCACGAGTGCTTGAATCAAGGATGAAGCCTTTCTCCATCATTTGATCCCAAAGTTTACAAGCTTTGCTCAGCTTTTCTTCTCGGCAAAGACCTCCAATGACCAGACTATAAGTATGCGCATCCGGATAGCAACCACTCTCTATCATTTCTTCAAAATTTTCAACAGCCTCACTTATTCTAAACGATTTGCAAAGCCCATTTATTAAAGCATTGTATGAAGCCACATTAGGATTAATTCCCTTTCTTACCATCTCAGATAGCAGATCACAGGCCTGGTCAGTCCTACCCATCCTGCAGAAGTGATTAATCACAGTGGTATAGGTAATCACATCAGGTGTAAAACCTTCCGTCCACATCTCATGGAAAAGCTCCTCTGCGAGGTCAGGATGACCTTCTTCAAAAAACCCATTTATCAACGTAGTGTAGGTGACAATATCTGGAACAATACCTTTCTGTAACATTTCACTCAGTAGCTTATAAGCAGTACCAGTTCTACAAAGTTTTCAAAGTGCATTAATAAGTGTGTTGTATGAAACAACATCACTTAAGCCAGCAACCTCCATCGTTTGAGATACTAGCAGATAGCCTTTGTCCAATTTGTTTGCCTTGCAGAAGCCAACAATTAGCTCATTGTAACTATAGTTGTTAGGAACAATACCCTTATTTTTCATTTTAAGAAAAAACCTCTAAGCCTCATTCAAATGGCCTTCCTTGGAGTGATAGTTGATCAAAGTATTATAAGTAACCACATCTGGAAGGCAACCATTCCTCTCCATAAACGAAGCAAGAATTTCAGCTTTGGACCCTTTGCGTGCTTTGCAAAAAGCACCAATCAGGGCATTATATACAGAGCCAGGACCAACGTTAGACACTCCATGCAATGCCTCAGACCACCATTCATATTTTGGAACTCCGAGCCTCTGTATTCCAGCAGCAGTGTTTCCCATCTGGTTAGCTTTCTCATCCAAAGTCAACCTACTCGCCAAGTCTTTTGCATGCTCTGCAAATGGAAATGATTTATCACAATATGCTAGATCCTTCATATTCAATCCCAAAGCTTGAAATCTCAAGGAATCACACACATATTCGGCAGACGCTGCTATGGCATATTCAACCCATCCGAGTACAAAAATAATTGCTAAGAACGCAGCCATATAACTCCGAGCCATTGTCAAACTGAATGACTAGCTTTTGCAAATATCAAGCAATAGATTCAAACACATGCCCAATAAACAATAAATTCCTAGCCACTAGCTCAAACTTGGCTAGGCCTCAAAGATCAAGCAAGGCCCAGGGTCTTGAAACCCATGGTCCAGGCCCCCATCCGGCAGGAGGAGGAGGAAAGTAGGATCCAGGAACCATGGGCCAACACAAACCAGGCCAACCAGGGGCAAGAGCAGCAATAGCATCATTCCATGTTGGGTTTGGAAAATTCCACCCATATGACCAAGCACCTCCAAAAAAAACGCAGCCCCAGCAGCCCTATTCACCCATTTCGATGGCGGATCCATATGTGGCCGAAGGGTTGCTGGATTGATATAAGCAGACGCCTCTTTTCCAGACCCAGAAGAAGACTCCATTGTCGACTCTAGTCCAGAGGCAAGCTTTACCCTGCAGCCATACTGGATATTGGGGGCGAATGCAGTTCCAAAACCCTCGAGCCTAGTAAATCGGGGCGAATACAATCCAAAAATGTCCAGACTAGTAAATGCGGAGGCGAATCCAGCATTTCATGTTTTATGCGCCCTTATTTTTTTGGGCTAAAGCATAATAATTATTTATTTTTAAAATAATTTTGGGGCTAATTATACAAAACTATACAAAAAGGTTTTATATAAAAAATTCGCCCCTCTAAAATCTAAAACCCTTAAATTTCGCCCTTGGGCTAAAATTCACCCCTAAAATTTTCCATGGTGCTCCCCAAGGGGACACACTCGGACGAATGTAACCTTTGTCCAGCAATTCTTGTAACTGCATTTTCAGCACAGTTAGTTCTGGCACACTCATTCTATAAGGAGCTCTTGACACAGGAGAGGCTCTTGGCATTAACTCTATGGTGAAGTCAATGTCTCGCCTTGGTGGTAATCCAGGATTATTTTCTAGAAAGACATCTAGGAAATCTTGCACCACAGGTATATTTTCCATCATAGGTGATTTTTCCTTGGAATCGGCATATCCCACCTGAATAGCATATAACTGGCATCTTTTTCTTATACATTTATTCATTTGAGATATTGTAATTGGACGTAATTGTAATGGCTTTTTGATTCCTTGAATCTCTTTGTGTGTTCCATCTTGCATTCTGTAGTAAATAATATTTTTCTTGCAATCCACTAGGGTCCAATGTTTTTCTAGCCAGTCCATGCCCAGCAAAACATCGTAGGATCCTAATGGCAGTATGTTCAAATCCACTTGTAACTGTTGTTCTGAAATTTCCAAAATACAGTTTGGAATTTTGGAAATTACCTTTCGTTTTTCTCTTGAGGCTAGTTGTACCAACCACGAGTTTTTAAATTTCTGCGCTTTTAACTTACATATTTCCACTATTTTGGGACTAACATAACTTAGACTTGCACTTGGGTCTACCAAAATAGAAACAGATTGAGACAGTAATTTACCTTCCAACTCAATCATCGTTGGCTAATAATATGCCTGTTGATCCTCCAACGCTGCGTTGATAAGATGAATGTTTCGCGCCACATCACCTATTGTGGAAGCTTCCTGCAAATTTGCAATAGTGTCATTTATTGCTTGCTGCAGGCAGTTTTTATAATAATGTGCCTCACCACACCCCCAGCACTGTAAAGGTGGCTTGGCCACCTGTCCTTGCTCAGGTTTGCTAGATGCTTCTGTAGGCTTTTTTTCTGCTGGCCATCGGGTTCTTTGATTATTTCTACCAAATTTTTTACCGACAGAACTTCGTGTAGAATTCTTAAAATTATTGTTTTTTTCTCCTTTGAAGTTAGAACTGTTTTTCTATCCTTTCTTTGGCTACCAAATTTTTCCAACCTCCCCTTTGGCCTTGGACTGCTGATAGCACATTCGTGCCTTACAAATGGCTTCATCCATGGTTCTGGAATTTTCAAATTCAATTCTTTCTTTCATATGTGTTGGCAAGCTGCTCAGAAATCTCTGCACCTTAGCCTTTTCCTCTCGAAGATATGGAACATAACGTAACAGGGAGGTGAACTTGGTGACGTACTCATCCATGGTCAACTGTCCCAGCCTCAAGTCATGAAACTCCTTAGCTTTCTCATCATAAAAACGTTCTGTCAAATACGTGTCTTTAAAGTATTGCTGGAATGATTCCAAAGTGACATCTTGTTCTTCTATGCTGCGAACGTTCTTCACTTCTTCCCACCACAAAGTGGATTTCTCTCTTAACTGGTATATGGCCAATCTGGCCTTCAAGTTGTTGATGTATTCATATACCTGAAAGTATTTATTCATGTTTATTAACCATGCTTCTGCCACTTCCTCAACTTCACCATCAAATGTTGGTGGTTTTATTTTTCGAAACTCCCCTTGAAGCTCTACTTTGTGCTTTTTAACGTCTTGCTAATCCGATAAATTACCGAACTCTACTTCATTGTAATTTTTATTCTTTTTGCTTCTCTTAGATGGGCTTCTTTCCACTCTGTCAGTGGTGTGGTCTATTTTTTGATGTTCTTCTCCTTCTTGCATACCCCTATCAGTGTTGGGGTTTTCCCTTTCTTGATTTTGTTTGTCGGATAAACTTTTGAGTATCTTTTCTTGCTCATGCATTAGTCGTTCATTATCTCTTCGTACTCGAACCATCTCTTCCTGCAATTGTTGTATTGTGTTCAACAGAAAACTGGTTTGTTGCTGTTGTTCCTCCAACAGTCTGTTGGTTTGCTGGTGCTGATCAACACTCAGCTGAACCCACATCTTAGGGTTCACAATAGTTTGAGCTTGGGGTTCTCCGACGTCTTGGGGTGGTTGTTGTGTTGTTCCCCTTCTCATGATGTTCTTTCTATGCTTCTAAACTCGCTCTGTGCATGAGCATACACACAACTTAATCGGTAGTCGACTATTAAGGTCCCAGCGTATGAACGCGGCTTCGATACCACTTGTCACACTCATAAAAATAAAAATAAAAAAATAAAAAAATTATTACGTAGCAAATGTTACACCCATATCATCGAAGATTGGGAACCAGTTACATAATACATTCGACTTGCACATCATAACCATACCATCCTTATATTAAAGTTCAGATTTGATACATAGGAAAATCTCTGCAGCTCGTATAGTATGGGTTTTCATTGTATATTAAAAAACTACTAAACTTCACTACTCAGAACTTTGGGTTATTATGATTTCATATATACATTTAACACAAATTTCCAACTTGCCTCGTTACCATCAAGAAGATAGTTGCCACACTGCTAGCTATTAATTGTCGAGGGTACTGATCATTACTATCTCCTAACTGCTGGATGATCCGCCGTGCTATACTGAGTTTCTCGATTGTATCTACCCAGCTTTCAACCGTAGGATCCGGTTTGATCAACGGTGTCAATTTTGGGCGGGAACTGCCTTGGTTAATCCACCAACCCTAGGCAAACCCGACTTTGATCTCTGCACTTGTGATGTGTAGTTTTTTATTCGTTCTAAGTTATTCTCGGTTCCCTTGCGTCCTATGGCTTCAACTGAGATGAACCTTCCGCCCGCTCCTAAGGGTTCCAAGATGAGGTCGCATGGCTACAAACTGGTGCAGAGGAGACACCCTTGCATTCATGGAGGAGGCTCTGACTGTTGACCATAAACGCATTTTCTTTGGAATTGGGTTGTAATGTTTAAGTACAGGTAAGAGGTTTTCCTTGACTTCCTCACTGTAATTTAATAGAGTTCCTCCAAGTTTGTTTCCGGAATCCTTTCATAATTATTTCTTTTGTTTTAATGTCGGATTGCTCTTCCATCTCTGCATTGTTTGGCAGTCTCGGGTGTGCGAATTCCCAGAGGATAAAAGGGTTTGTTTTCGCAATTCCAGGTAATTTGTCCATAATAATTTCTTCGTTCACAGCACAAATCCTCTTCTTATTTTTTTAAAGTTATTAATACTATCATTTTCACCCAAGACCTTTAACTGATCCATCCCTCTTCGACTTTGTTTTCACAGGTCTATTTCAGCAAGTTAGTAATTCCTCCTGGCTAGCGAAATAAGGACTTGAAATTTTCTGTGGCATGCGGGTGAACTCAATCCTGGCTAATACTCCAATTATCATTCCAGATATTTAATCGCTTGCACAACCTGAGCGGCTGGGATTCTCTTCCGAGGGTTTTTAACTCTCCTCATGTGGCTCATAAGCCCAAATAAGTGACTTTTGTTTTCCGGCCTGCAATAGGTCCAAGACTCATTTTTATGTAATTATGATGTAATGATATTTTTGCAAGAAGAAACAGATTTTTCTCCCTAACTCAGATATCTCTCGCTCTTGCTTCTTTAATGGAAGTTTTTGTCATAGTTTTGGTTATATAATGTATTTCGGTGTTATGAATGTTGAAAATATTTGATAGCCTTTACAGTATATTTTTGCCCGGATAAATTTTGGAGTTTTCTTGGACAATTTATCTCTTTAAGCTATGTATTTCCTTATTTATGTGTTGATAATAAAGCTTGTTTATTCCTTCAGCAAATTGATATAGTATTTTAAGGTTTCTTGTTCAGGGTATTTTCCTCCAGGCTATTTTTCTTTTCAGTTACTGTTTAATACACTTTCTTTCTATTCAAATATGAATGTAAATGTATAGTACGTTGTTCTCTCCAGCATATTTACTTTCGTAGATAAGTTCCTAGCATCGTGTCGGATCTCACTATCAACCCTTCCTGCTCTGTTCTATCAAGTAATTTCTTTTTGTGGTAAAGATTACATGTTGAAATTTATATTACATGCAATTTTGAATGTTGGTATTCTGAAATGTTTTTTGTTACCGCATTATTCTTTTCTACATTAATCTTGCTAGATAAAAATAAAAATCTTCAGTTTTCTTCTTGCAACAACATACTGGATAAGGTGACCGGACCACCTTACTCGGAGTCCGAGTATAGAATAAAGTGGAGACTGAGAGACAACGTATCTCGAGTGGGGTTTCCCCCGGCACCCAAGACCAACAACTCTCTCTTTGTTTCTTTCACTATCCAAATTTCTAGTTTCAGGTTTAAGATGCAGTTCGACCCTGCGTTTTAACTAATTTCTATCTAATATATTTTGTTGTAGAAGAATTTATCAATCTTTCCTGTTTATTTTCTTTTAAAGAAAAACAAGAACTTAAACTAAAATAACAAGATAATTATATATCTTAATCACATCCTGTTATAAATCAATTCTTTTAAATGCAACACAATTTTTTTCCCACTCATTTCTAATACCTGTCACATAATATTCCTAACTGATTTCTATCACTAACAGTTTAACAAAACATTCCTGTAAATATGAGAAATGATTGTATTACAATACATATTTACTTAGAAACAAAATACAAATTTACTTATCTGATTAACAGTTTATAGCTGTGGTACTCCCAACCATCAAGAGAGGTGATTACGTCCTCCTTTTGTCCCCGTGCTCCAATCCTGAAGGGTACGGGTTAACAATGGATAATTCTGCTATGACCTCGGGACACCTAGTCCAATGAGTACCAAAATCAATTCGGGATTTATTCTGAGTGCTTTCCACTGATCACAACCAGCTGTGGAAAAATTACCACTCTCCCTTTCACCATGAACAAAACCCTTGCTCCTCACTAGGATTAGTGTCTTATCCTCAGAGGAGCAGGTAACTGCTCCCAACTGTTCCCAACCACTTTCCAGTTCTTGGAAAACATTTACTATCATCTTTTACTTTTTATGAAATTAATTTCCATCACTGCTTTATTATTCATAATTAATCATTAATGAAAATAACTTTTTAGCAAAACATTAATAATTCTAGTCTTTTGCTTAAACAATAATTAAAAATTGTATTTTAACTAGTTAACACTAGTTATCTTTAACATAACTGTCACATTCACAGTGCTTAAGCTATGAAAATCCCGAGCCATTTCTCTTGAGATGGTGGCATAAGGGCAGTGTTGCGAACATCTTGATTTTATCTCGAAATCACGATTTTTTGGCCTAGCCGATGTTTGCCGATTTTTACCAATATTTTGATGGGATCTTGATTTTGATGATGTTTGCCGATTTTTATCAATATTTTCCCGATTTTTATGATTTTTATGATTTTTTGGTTTTTCAGACACTCGCCGATTTTATCCCGATGTCGATGTTCGCAACATTGCATAAGGCTATAGAATTAAATGTCGTCGCCATAAATTTTAATAAAGTTTGTCACGTGAAATGGATAAAATGTGAATCATATGTAGTTTAGGTTGATCAAGGAGGGAAAGACACACTTGTAATAATCCTTGTAAAAAGGAAATAGAAGCTTTCCCCTATGATAAACCCATATTGAGAAATGTTTGTAAACCGAAGTTGAAAACTTCCTTACAGAGAAAATGAGGTGAAAAGTTTAATCAATGCAGGTAAGAAATTGAAGGAGCCTAAAAACAGTCTTCAAATAGAAGTTTCCCAGAAGGAGAGGTGAAGCTTGGAATGCAATTGGAATCCACTCATTTGATTTTTTTGTGAGATCAAAATGTTTGCAAATGGAGAGAATCAATCCATTAATAACTTCAAAGGAGAAAAATCTGGCAAGTTCTTGTTCAAGCATGGGGAGGAAAAAAACAAAGAGTGAATTGCAGCAAGTATGTGGAAGAATCATAAAGATTTATGACTGTAGCCAAAAGTACTCTAGAACGACCACCCTTTGTGAATATGAGAAGAGAGAGCTTTGTATTTGTAGTAATTTTTGATAAAAATAGAATATGTTTTTAGTGTTGAAATATTTACCCCCTATAGGGTTTTCTCCACATAAATATCTATCACTATATGCTTTACCATAGAGCTTTATTTTTTTTACCCTTTAAATTGTATTCAACATAGAATAAGTGCAAGTACGGTAACATAGGCGGGTAAATTTCCTGTTATGATTGTTTGAAGCTCTGCCTATTGATCACTCTATTCTTTTCTTTTATATTCCTTGGTTAGTTTTGTTGTCTACATGGATTTCAGAGACACTAGAGGGATGAAATGGCGCAGAGAACCGTGAGACATAGATGCAATGATAAATATAAAAACTTACAGTGAATTTGAACAACTTTCCATGTTCTTTGAGTTTTTATTCATGGTTAGTCCTACTGTCTACATTGATTTCATATGCACTGGAGGCATGAAATAGTGCAAAGATTCATACTAAAGAGATGCAGTGATAAATATAAAAACTTATAGTAAATCTGGAGAGCTTTCCATAGGGTAATTCAGTCACAACAACTTAAAGGGTGTTGAATATGCATAACTTATAGTAAATGTGAAAAGCCAACCATATAGCCACTGCAACCTGTAACTTATAGGGTGCTAACATAGGGATTATTTTTCATAAAGTAAGATTGGTTTCAACACTATTGTACAACAATTACTTTACGAGTCTCAGTAAGTGTCAGATCAATAATATCCAACATTATTCCAATTAAAATATGGACCATTTTCTGACCAGGTCCATAAAAGTGAATGTAAATTATAATGCAAAACATACAAATTAAGAAGGAAAAAAACCCTTGCATTTCGTAGTTGTAAAGAGACACAGTGATGTATATGAAAAATTACAGTGAACATGAAAATCTTTCCATATTCGGAAATTGCACCCTATAAGGTGTGTTAGGTGTTAACACATGGATTAGTTTCCTAACATGTTTTGGAGAAATATTTCTTTCTAGCACTTTTTGACAACAATTAGTACAAAAAAATTCCGCAAGATTCGAAAAAAAATTGAAAAATGATTTACGATGTGAACATAGTGTCATATTCTTAATATTTAATTTCGGAGCATGATCTATTCAGTGACATATATTGATCTTAATGTTTGTAAACCGGAGTTGAAACTTTCCTTACAGTGAAAATCAGGTGAAGAGTTTAATCAATGCTAGTAAGAAATTGAAGCAGCCTAAAAACAATCTTCAAATAGAAGTTTGCTTGGAATGCAATTGGAATCCAATCATTTGAATTTTTTGTCAGATAAAAATGTTTGAAAATGGAGAGAATCAATCCATTAATAACTTCAAAAGAGAAAAATGTGGCAAGTTATTGTTCAAGCATGGGGAGGAAAAAAAACAGAGAGGGAATTGCAGCAAGACTCTGGGAGACTCATAAAGATATGTGACTATAGTTGCATGTACTCCAGAACGACCACCCTTTGTGAATATGAGAAGATAGAGCTTTGCATCTGTAGTATTTTTTGATAAAAATAGAATATGCTTTTAGAGTTGAAATATTTACCCCCCTATAGGATTTTCTCAACATAAATATTTGTCACTATATGATTTACCGTAGAGTTGTGTTTTTGTTACCATTTCAATTGTATTCAACATAAAATAAGTGCAAGTATAGTAACTTAGGCAGGAAAATTTCGTGTTATGATTGTTTGAAGCTCTGTCTATTTCTCACTTTGTTCTTTTCTTTTCTCTTCCTTGGTTAGTCATGTTGTCTACAGTGATTTCAGAGGCACTGGATGGATGAAATGGCGCAAAGAATTGTGAGACAGAGATGCAATGATAAATATGAAAACTTACAGTGTTAAAATCTTTCCATGTTAGTTGTTTTTTTCTTCATGGTTAGTCCCATTGTCTACATTGATTGCATAGGCACTGGAGAGATGCAGTGATAAATATAAAAAATTACAGTAAATCTGGAGAAATTTCCATATGGTAATTCAGTCACAACAACTTAAAGTGTGTTGAATATGAAAACTTACAGTGAATGTGAAGATCCTGCCATATAGCCACTGCAACCTGAAACTTATAGGGTGCTAACATAGGAATTATTTTTCGAAAAGTAAGATTGGTTTCAACACTATTGCACAACACTTACTATACGAGTGTAAATAAGTGTCAAATCAATGATATCCAACATTCATCCAATTCAAATTTTGGTCATTTTCTGACCAGTGCCATAAAAGTGAACATAAATTATAAAGCAAAACATACAAATTAAGAGGGGGGAAACCCTCGCATTTCGTAGCTGTACAAAGACGCAGTGATGAATATGAAAACTTACAGTGAAGATTTCCATATGGTAATTCAGAAACTGCAACTTATAATGTGTGTTATGTGTTAACACAGAGATTAGTTTTCCAACAAGTTTTGGAAAATTATTTCTTTCTAGCACTTTTTTAGAGCAATTACTACAAAAAAAAATCCACAAGATCCGAAAAAGATTGAAAAATGATTTATGATGTGAACAAAGTGTCAGATTCTTAATCTTTAATTTTAGAGCGTGATCTATTCAGTGACATATATTGATCTTAATGTTTGTAAATTGAAGTTGAAAATTTCCTTACAGAGAAAATCAGGTGAAGAGTTTAATCAATGCTAGTAAGAAATTGAAGCAGCCTAAAAACACTCTTCAAATAAAAGTTTGCCAGAACGAGAAGTGAAGCTTGGAATGCAATTGGAATCCACTCATTTGAATTTTTTGTGAGATCAAAATGTTTGAAATGGAGAGTATCAATCCATTAATAACTTCAAAAGAGAAAAATTTGGCAATTTCTTGTTCAAGCATGGGGAGGAAAAAACAGAGAGGGAATTGCAGCAATCCTGTGGAAAACTCATAAAGATTTGTGACTGTGGTTGAATGTACTCCAGAAAGACCACCCTCTGTGAATACTGTGTATGAGAAGGGAGAGCTCTATATCTGTAGTATTTTCTGATAAAAATAGAATATGCTTTTAGTGTTGAAATATTTACCCCCGTATAGGGTTTTCTCCACATAAATATCTATCACTATATGCTTTACCGTAGAGCTGTGTTTTTGTTACCCTTTCAATTGTATTCAACATAGAATAAGTGCAAGTACAATAACTTATGCGGGAAAATTTCGTGTTATGACTGTTTGAATCTCTAGCTATTGCTCACTATGTTCTTTTCTTTTCTCTTCCTTGGTTAGTCATGTTGTCTACAACGATTTCAGAGCCACTAGAGGGATAAAATGGCGCAAAGAACCGTGAGACAGAGATGCAATGATAAATATGAAAACTTACAAGGAATCTTAATAACTTTCCATGCTCTTTGCTTTTTTCTTCATGGTTAGTCCTAGTTTCTACATTGATTTCGGCACTGGAGGCATGAAATAGTGCAAAAATTCATGCTAAATAGATGCAGTGATAAATATAAAAACTTACAGTAAATCTGAAGAGCTTTCCATATGATAATTCACCCACAAAAACTTCTAGGGTGTTGAATATGCAACCTTACAATGAATGTGAAGAGCCCGCCATATAACCACTGCAGCCGGCAACTTATAGGGTGCTAACATCGGGAATATTTTTAGAAAAGTAAGATTGGTTTCAAGATTATTGTATAGAAATTACTATACGACTATCAATAAGTGTCAAATCAATTATATTCAACATTCATTCAATTCAAATATTGGTCATTTTCTCACCAGTGCCATAAAAGTGAATGTAAATTATAAAGCAAAACATACAAATTAAGAAGGAAAAAAACCCTTGCATTTCGTAGTTCTACAGAGGCGCAGTGATAGATATGAAAACTTACCGTAAACATGAAAAGCTTTTCCATATGGTAATTTAGAAATTGAAACTTGTACTTGTAAGGTATGTTAGGTGTTAACAAGGGGATTAGTTTTCCAACAAGCTTGGAGGAAGAGATTGACGCAGCTCCTTTCACTTCTTATCTCTCAAATTCTGGGGATATTTCAACGTTGTCTGGTATTTCCAGCGGCCAACAAGGTGAATCCCTGGCGTCGAACTTGGGGATGATCTGTTTTATCTTCTCGGGGTTTCAGATGACGAGCTCAAAATTCCTCTGAGCATTGTTATGAACTGCCAGTCTGCCAGTTAGGAACTCGAAGGACAAAGAATGAGAGAATATGTATGGCGAGATGGCATATCATAGAGAGCTACAGAAATGATGACGTCTGATAGAGAGCTGCAAAATTAAATCTGGGCAGAAAAATATTTTGAGAGTGGAGAATTTTTTATTGGTTTGAGACATGGCAAAATGTTATTGGTTGGTTGAGCTAAATTCAAATTTTTTCAGGTGAATAGTGTTTGTCCACCTAAAGCCAACAAAGAAAACTCTTATAGGAGTAATACTAGCAATTGCACGGGGAGGTGCAAGGGAACTTCGAAAGGAGGAGGCGTCAATTATGTTCTGCTATGAATAAAAGAAAAATGGCTTTGATAGTTTGTTGAGCAAACATTTACTTGAGCTCGCATTAGTGAGACTCATTGACCTATTTGAGTAGAAGGATACAGAAATGGTTGTCAAGTTTTCATATAATGTCTCGTGTTATTTGAACTGCCTCTTTGGTTACTTGGTCAAATTTCTGAACATTTTTTTTCTTCTCTTGTTTTGCATTATAGCGAGTCTAGAGATCTTGAGCTTGTGTTTAAAATTCTACAATTAGATCGAAAGGCACATTGTCTTTCATTATGTATCAAACTCAACTTTAGTTAGGGTCATTGAAACACATTGCCCTTTGATTGTTATGAATTTTGTTGCAATTAAGATTTGGATTGGGAAATTACAACACTGAAATACAAAGTTTGGAACAACTTTGAAATACAAAGTTTGCCAAACCATTTAAAGCATGTATATCCCAAAGTTCAAATTTTACTAGGGAAAAGGGGAAAATCGACTAAACCTAGACATTGGTATCCCTAAAGTAATTCCAAAAAATGCAAATGTTTAACCTGAGCATCCTATACCAATCTAGGTTTTGATTAAATAAAGCATAAATATAAAGGATTAAATGGGCTAGACGACATTTTTTCAATTGTATACACCTAAGTCACCGGATTCGCCTAAAAGGGCCACAAATCCCGAATCCCCGTATCGGGTACGTATACGTACGGGATTCTGCCCCAATTCAACGGATACGGCGTATCCGAACGGGGTATGGCGTATCTTGACCGTATCCCGTTTGGATACGCCGTATCCTGTAAAACTAGATACGGCCGGGCCCGCAGGTTCAAAAAAGCATTGTTTTTTATTATAAAGGGGGGCTTTTGCTCATTGTTTTTCACCAATTTCATTGTTTTTCACCAATTGAGGAGGATTTTTCAGGAGAGGGCATCAAACCTATGGCCCTAGTTTTTATATGTGATTCATGGTAATGTTAAATTCTTGAAGTAAAAGGACTTTTACTTAAATTTTTAACATTACCATGAAATGACTCGGGATTTTTGAGAGTGGTTTTGACCTCATTGGATTTCATATGGAGAAAGTAGAATTTTAGATCTCATTCAAAATCCAGCAGACTTATCAGTTTTTCAGGATTTCAGGATTGGGTTATTGCAATGTTTCCATCAAATTCTGTCATGTATTAGGGTATGGAACTCTTATTTAATCAAGAGCAGTGAGCACCAATCCCTCTATGTACCTTGATGTTAGTGACATTGGTTGTCAAACTCCTCTATCATGACCCTACTAAAAATGTACCCATCACTCAAACAAAACCTTGACTATCTAAGATGATAGATAAATCTATGTTTAAATCAATGAATTAAGTATGAATTTGTGTAAAAAATATCTAATTTTTTAATATATATATATATTTTTTAATAAAATAATATATAACGTATCGTATCCCAAAAGTATCTTGTTTCGGGGTCACCGTATCCATACCCGATTCTTCGAATCCCCGTATCAGGGGACTTAGGTATACACCAACCTAAGAATGAGGTGTGTAGTGTCCCCCATAGTGTCCAAGGGACAATTCTCTTACCAACACCCTTATTATAAATCTCCTTAAACATTTGGCCCAGTCCAAGAAGAGAGTGGCAAGCTCTAGAGTTTGAATAAACACCCAACAGTCCCACATACATGACCATCAATGTTCTCTGCATATGCTTACAATTAGGATGCTACCAAATAGCTACGCCTACCCAAGACCGTTTTAGAAGGCCAACCCTCTCTATAATCCAATTTTGACATGCACACATACATATAAAACTCTCTTAGTTCTAGTTCTTTGAAATCTTCTGGTCACCCAACATACAAGCTTTGGTAGCATGGTTGTTTATAGAACTTTCCCTTTTTGATGATTAAAAATTAAAATAATATCCAAAAATTAAAAGCCCTGGTAGAACAATTGTGTATGCTTATGCCTGGAGCTTGGAAATAATATCCAAAAATTAAGCAGAAGCATATGCCCTTCTCCAATGCTTAATTCTTGCCAAGAACAATCAACTCTCACTCTGCTTGGGGATTCTAGTATGATAATAAACCATATGATAAAAGGATCAACTCTGCTGAGCCCTGCATCAACTCCATTCTAAAAGAATAAGAGCATCATAGGATACCAAATGCCAATTCTCTTGGTTCCAGGTATTAAGATAAAACAATATTGAGGTGGATATGCGACGAAATAGACGGCTAAAGGGAAAAAAAGGGGTGCTAGTGATTAACGGTAATTCTTACTATCAACCTATTCATTAACCCCATAGATACGACACGTGACAGGCCATCATATCAGCAAGTGGAAGACTGCATGGAGTCAATCCTCCATGTTTCAAGTACAATCAAACAAGACTTCTCTGTCATCTCGTTGCAGTCCCTTCTCAGCTTCATAAGCCAACAGACTTCCTAGAGGTAACTAGAGAAAGAAAAGATGATCCCCCCACCCCCAGCAATCTGAAATCTCTGTTATTTTATGTAGTCGCTGTTATTTTAGGAGTATTCAATCTTGTATGCACAGTAAGGCATAATAGTTTTTTTGATCAATTGAACTGGCATGATGAATGTATTTCCAGGCTCCCAATTTTGAACAAGTATGAACCACAGCACCATCGGTGGTATATCAGCTTTGTAATCCTTCTGTGTGCATTTTCCACGGGCCCTTTATAGGCTTTTATTACTATACATTTCCCAGCTATTGTTAAAAAAGTAATAATTAAAATTGAAATATCCATATCCTTTCAGCTACATATTAAACCTGGGTTAGATAGATCTGAACTAAAATATGTATATCCTTTAAACTACATATCAAACCTGGGTTAGACAGAGCTCAACTAAGGTTTTAAAACTACCAGCATGAGGATTATTGTACCCCACTTGGCCACTTGGAAGATTCTACATGCAGCACATGATTCACTCCTTTCCAGTCACCAAGGTTTCATTGGGACATATCAGACCATTATGGATAGATTCTCATGGGAGGGTCTCAAGGAGGATGTGCTCCAACATATCAGGAGAGGTGTAGCATGCTTGAAGAATGAGGAGGGAAACAGCCATCATGCGAGGTTGTTACAACCATTTTCATCAGTGCTTGTGTTTGTTTGGATCCTGTCTCCACTGTTTTATTGGCTCTGACTCAACTTTGTTTTTATCTGCACACTTCTGAAGGAAATGCTTATCATATATCTTTTGCGAGTCTGGCAGATGATACATTTTCTTCAAGTCTTCAGCTCTGAAAGACTCAATTATTGTTTGTCTTGACGTTAGGAAGGTCTTTTCTGAAATATTCAGATTGTCAATAATCCACTTAACCATATCATTGTAGGGTAGAATCTTAGGCCGAATAGCAATTCGATGAAGGAAAAAATTAGCGACATTAGTATAAGTAGTTTCAGAAGACGAGGAGGAGTCATTAGTCGTGGCTACCCTTTTGATCACTACGGGTTTTTCATCTTCAAACAGTTTGTACATGGCTTCCGAAGAATATCTTCCAGAATCTATGGTGCATTTTGTATCGGAGAATAATGGGGACATCTCAATTATCTCTGGAGTAAGCGGAGCCACCTGTGGTGGAACCATAGGCTTTTTGTTCTTCTTGGTAGTTTTCGACATTTCGTTCAAGTCTTGCTTGTCGAAACTACTCTGCAACAGAGAGAAAGAGCAGAGAATGAAGAACAAACACTTGGGATGCCAAAGAAATATGACAAAACAATAAAGTGATATCGGATTGTTTAATGCAAAAAACCCTTGAACATTAAGTGAAGGTGATCAAATAATTTGCATTCTCGAGAACATAAATATTGTTACACTTCAATGATTAATGAAAATGTGCATTCACATGGTCCAATAGACAGCTCAGCGTCCCGTTGGATATCTCGCATCGCAAGTTTTCTTAAGGAGACAACTTAGAAATTGTGATATTCTCCTTTTGGCGATATATGATTGAGTTTTATTATAGCTAGAAGCTAAATGAAAAATATGATGTATCAGAGTCTTATCGCATCGGAAGATCTTAATACCGAGCTTGTTTCAAGTTTCGCAATGCGATATAAATATCGTGATCGCAAAGTTCGAGAGATAGAATGTTCGATGTGGAATTGCGATGTAGCGAATGCGATATATCGCATCAGGGAATTGGAGCGGGTATTAGAAATGAAACACCGATATCAATTTTGCAATGGCAAGGGTGCGAAGTGACGTGGAAGATTGGTGGGACCGACTACGGATTTTATTATGTGCGGAAGCTTTTTCCTTTGTGAAAGTTTTTTTTAAGACTTTAATGCATTTTCCTTTTGAGTCGGGCATCGCAAGTTTTTGTGGTAGGGCGCTTTGATCTATCGATCTGTCATTGCAACTCGCGATATGCGATAAAGCTTCAATAACCTTTGTTTAAAGTCCTTCGGCCAATACAACTAACGCTTAAGTTCGGATAGCAAGTTTTGTCCTTTTGAGTAAAATGATTTGTTTTGTTGATTTAAAAAGTTGTGGATTAAAAATTAAAAGGGTCCCCATTATTTAGTAAGCTAATTATATAATTATAATGGGGTTTTGTTGAGTAGCAGAACAAGTCATTGGACCAAAACCATTGTGTAAAATTTATGTGTTTGCATTGATTTCCTATATCAACTAATGGTGAAATGAAGTAGAGCAGCCTTGATTGTTTCTTTTAGAATTTGCAAAATGTTTGTATCATAGTTACTAGTTTGGGACTATGGACATTTAACTAATGCAAAATAAATTAAAAATGGGGAGCTACAACAGTTAAAAAATTTGTACACCCTGCAACTCGACCACAACAAAGTAGCAACTCAACCTTTCAATTAGACCTTAAACAAATCAAGAACCATTCCTAAGAAAAATTGCCAAAAAACTCTTCAAAAGATGTGCCAACACCCTTCCACAAAATGCTTCATCAACTCAGCTTCACTTGATTTCTTGGTTCATGAGGTATGAACCTCAAAACCACTCCTTCACTGCCCTAAGACAAATCAGAAGTGTGCTTTAGCAAGTTCCCTAAATGACTCCTCAAACGCCTATTTATAGTGTACTTTGGGGTGTGACTTGTCACTGTGGGATTGACTTGTCAATGATTGGGCCGACTTGAGGGCTGGCAAGCTAAGATATATGTCTATGTGGGGAACACCTCATAAATCCTATTGACAAGATATGAATTTTTAATATATATATATATATATATTAAAAATTCATATCTCCTCAACCATGAGGAGTTAGGAAGTGTGTCATATATTATCGGAAAGGTCTCAGAATGTACTATTTGACTATGAAATCTTCTCCTTTGTTTGGAAAGAGCTTTTGACGTCAATAACAACCATCATATATTGTCAGAAAGGTTTCAAAATGTACTATTTGACTATGCAACCCTTTCCTTTGTTTGGACCAAGCCTTTGATGACATCAATAACAACCATTTTCAACAGTTTCAATATCAAAATTTCCAGCTTGTGGAATGCTTAAAAGGGGTTTAGTTGGCACCACTAAAAAACCTGTTCCACTTATAAGCTTCAATATCAGAATCCCACAATTCTCAACTGAAGGGGTGGAAGATAAAGGGATTCAAAGTCTTGTTCCGAAAAGAATGTTGGAACTCTGAAAACATTGTTAAAAGTGTGTTGAAAGCTGAAACACACTCGTTTTTCTATCTTATCCATCTGAAATCTAATGGGATTAATTTCATCATTAAACAACCTAAAACAGAGATCCCACTTTGACATTAAAATTCAAGATAACGTTGAAATATTTGTATATAAATTAAGATAAATGTCAACATTAACTTTAGAATTAATATTAAAATTTAAATACAATTCCGAAAAGGAAGGCCAGGGCCGAAAAAGTTCGTTGGGCTGGCTGGTTTGAGTATGAACTGGTTCAAAAACAGATTAAGAGTCCCTGTCCTCGTTGGTTTTCAACAACCGCTCTGAACTGGCCAGTTCTGATCCAATCTAGTCGATCCCAATCACAGTGGTTCATCTGGTATGTTCAAAGAGACAAATATTTTGCAGATATGTATTGCTTTTTTGAACAACCCAGAGGACAACTTTGGTTGTTTGTCTTAAGAAATTGTTGACTAAATTGACTGAAAATTTGTCAAAAGAATGGCAGCACATTAAGCACTGTACAAATTGTCCTTCCTGATATTATCAGTTCAATGCGTTTACTATTTAAAAGCGCATCTAAAGGGATATCAACTTCAAAGAAATGATCTTGGGATACTAAATATTCGATTTAAACTGTTTGATTAAAACTGTTCAAAGATTTTACTATCCAACAAAGTTCATAATATTTCAACAATAATGTGCCCATACACTAAAGCCGTATTTTAAAATTATTTTGACGATATTGTGTGAAGACAATAAAGAGTACTTTCAAATACAGACTAAAGCTGAATACCCAATTTGGAAAGATACTCTTCTTTTGATTTATTCTGAAGGCCTTTTTGGCCACAGGGTGTTTGCTCAACGAAAATACATAAAATTCTCCCTCTTTGATGCCACAGATATCCTTCCTAGTATATGTTCAATAGCTTGCAAATAATGACAAGAATATTGTAGATAGATTACAGACAGATAGTATTACACATGCAAGAATATTCAATTAGCCAGAAAATATTGACAAATTCAAAAGAATTGTATTTAAAAACATGTATAAAGATATACAAACGTGTTTTATTTTTTTTTATTGAAGTTCAGGAGGTTAGCTCAACTGGTTGTCCCCAATGTTGCCAGGCATTTGACTAGTTCCATCCCAACAAGTCGTTGGTTTGCATCCCCTCGGTTATATGCACTACTCCACACCAACTGGGTTATTAGAAATGTTATCCATAAAGGGGAGAAAGAGAGACCCTTGCATTTTTCCGCAGGTTATCCTTGGTGAAAAAACACAAGATGTTTCCTTCGTTTCGTTATTTTCTTGATTAGATAATACGTCTTAATGAGATTTATCAGCTTCTTTCTTTAATAAGCTTCTTAGTTTGGTCTCAATTAGATTGTAAAATCTGTGCGAGAAATAAGGACGAAAATTACTTTCTTGGACTGCCCAGCTGACAAAAGACATTAGATGTAGCGTTCAACACAAGCAGCAAACAGAAACTCAAAAAAAATCATCTCCAACCAATTCCATCATGAAAACACCAACATCGTCATCATCATCAACAATTATTGGGAACAGGCTGATATTCTGAGTATTCAAACAATACAGAAATAATATAGTTCGGCCAGAACTTCAGATCAAATGCAAAACCTGTTGCCAAATACATTTCCCCTGGAGCAATGACCATTTCCAATTTAATGGCATAATGAACATATTGACAGTAATTTTATAAACCCCTCATCTCACAGTCTTTTCTAATAGGACCATCGTTGCAAGACACCCAGCCTTCCACCACAAATATTAAGACTCGCAGACCACCCAAGACCTTTGTTAGTGGTCATATTTGCTCGGGATGGAGCCTCATCTATGACTCAAATATGAAGAATAATCCTAAATCCCACAATCATACAACTTACAGAATTTACAGTACAGAATAAGCAAAGATTTTTTGACTGTAAGCATATACAGTAGTTTGTACTCCTCTTTTGAGGAAAATAAAGATAAATGAAGTGATGGCAGCACACCTTACAACAAGGAATGTCATCTTAAATATTATAAACCCATCCTCAGCTGTACAAATCCTCACTATTGTATCCGAAAACATTATGGTAGATACATATATTTTGCTCCAACCCGTTTTTCTGCAAGCAAAACACCTATAAGTATACATTTTGCCATTTGGAAAGAATAGTAGCAAAGGAAAATTTTAGTTTTGCATACGTCCAGCTGCAACAAGCTTCTCAACACGGGCAACAATATGTTTCCCATAAGTATGCTTCTTCAAAGCCGTCAAATGCACTTTAATTCGAGAAAGAATCAATTCACGCTGCTGATCATTACAAATTTCTAAAACCTTCTGTACAACATAATTTGCATACTGATCTTTCATCATTGCCTGAAAATTTCATTTCTTTTAGTATCACATCAGTAAATGAAAATTTCAAGCATGAAAAGTTAATCAAGTATGTTTGCATGTAACATTTTCACCTGAAACTCCTAAAATTTTCAGCACATCGTAAGTGCTGCACTCCTAAAACTGAAACCCTAATCTAGGAATCTGAACAAAACAGGAAATAAAAGAATACATGAGAATGTTTACAATGTGTGACTGACAGTCAGAAGGGATGGTACGATGCAGGGGTCACGGGTGGACTGGTTATAAAATAATGTATTAAAGAAGTTGAATTGACTAATGAATGAGTGGCCTTTAGAAGGTGGAGGAGAATCTTTCTCTCCGGATCAGATGTTGAGAGCAACAATATCTCCACAAAATTTATCTCAACAAGAAACTTCTAATATGTCAAATCAGTTTAAAGTCACCTCATCTGGCAACCCAGTAGATGGAAGAAAATATATCCAGATTTGGAAAGCATGGTGGTGCTTCATTTACAACAATGAAGAAGTAGTCGATTGTGAGAAAACTAGACTATAATACCAAATAAAACTTGCAGCAAAAACATTTGAGAGGTGGTATAAGATCCAGCAGCCAAAACATTGAGATTGGCACCATGAAATTTGATACCTCTCAGCCATGGGTTTGGGTTGGCATGGTTCAACATTTCACTTAAACTGATCCATCAACATTTCTTATGTGTTGTTGTGTATAATAGTGCACCTAATAGTATATTGGGTGCATTGAATCTGACATTACTAAATCTAATGTGCATTTTAAAGTTGTAAACTTGAATGCATCTCTTAAACTTTTACAAATAGCTTCTCTATCAAGTATTGGAATTTGAAATATGAATCTTCAACTTTTGCAACATATTTGCATATGAAATGAAAGTCCATTGACCTGTCAATTCAGCCGTTGTTTAAAAGCGCCCTTCAGAACCCAACAAACACCTATTCTACCAAATGGGTGGGATAAGCATTGTCCACTGAATCAGTGAAAATAAGTTGGAAATATTTTAATAAGGTCAGCTTAGCTGGAGTTATTATTCTCAGCGCCGCTTAACAGGTGACCATCTTCACCTCCACCAGACAATACTCATCCTCTCCCATACTAAACTTGTTTGCTAAACACACAGGCATTGGACAACTAATTTAAACAGTATAGAAGACAGTTTTAAAATAACAGAAATATGAGAAGATTTTGATAGCATTGTATAGCTTTGAAGAGAGAATTTATATCTAAATTTGTTTTTTCTTCTGGATTACATTTTTTTTAACATAATCCACTTATTTTTGGTCTGGTACTCTCAATTAGAACTATAAAAAAGTGTGCAAACTTGAGCCAAGTAGTTGTTGTAAACTCAATACCCTAAACCGTAATTGTGATAAACTCACGACGGCTAGACCACAGACTTCCTGACTATGAGTCTGCTTTGTTAAATAAAAACAATTTCCTGTACTTTATGCCGTTGAAGCATAGGGTAATGAAAAATAAGAGAATTATTTAAACCCTTGAGGCCCACAATCCCCTGTTTCCCTGCATTCAAACCAGGTCGGTATTGTGCCCTTCAGGGGTGATCCTGGATTTAAGATCAGAACTAGTTTAAAAAGAAATCGAAGTCCTATGTTCGTACCATTTGTAGCATTCGGCGCTGAAATGAAACTTAACACTAATTTGTGAAACTGAAAATGTGCCAGATTGCAAAATAGAAGTATTTGTCTAAGGGAAAATACCTCATCATGATCATTGAAGGGTTTTGGTCAATCCCTCAATTCACCAACAATATTCACAGTTTGACTTTGATCCAATGGCAGTTGGAACCAAAGGGCAAGGCTGTAATGTGTATACCGGCCTAGGATCATGTTAAATTTTGTGTCAATTTAACTGGATGAAAAATTAAAGAGTGCATCAGAAAATCCATAATTGATTGAATTTAACCTTAAAAAAAAATCCTTGTCCTCAGATCAAATTGGTGAGCAGCTAAAATATGTTCTTGGGACATTGATGACAGGTAAATGAAAGGCACAATCCACAAATAGATGTGTAAATGTATTGAGAAAGGTGTATTTACAGGGAATTTTTAATTTTCCCTGCATCAATAGACATCATTGTTTCAAAGGAAAGAGATACAATCAACATCAAAGAAATTGAGGAGAAAATGATTGCATTGAAGATAACATCAAGCACGAGATTTAACTCTTAGGATACCATATGGCAACACTATGTAATCAGTAAATCTTCTTACTTGATATCGATTTGTAAGTCGTTCATCAAACTGAAAAATCTCGGCACCAAACAGTTAAATCCCTCGTGAAATATTAGTAGCACCCGCTGAAACTAAAAATCTTGGCACCAAATAGTTAAGCCACCTGTAATGGAAACCTATACCAACATGAACCTGTTTCACCTTCGTTATTGATGGAAGCGTTTCCACTACTCCAAATGTGGAAGTGTTCAATAGTGGAAGAGTTACCAGGTTGAGATTGGGAAAAATTTTACCCACCACTGAGCCCTCCACCATAACAGAAGGTAACACAGTAAGGGTTTCACAGGGGAAGGCTGAAGTGGCTGCCAACATCACGTGTTTTTCGTTTTATACCTTTTCACCTTACAACCGAAAGTTTTAAATTGGGGGCGGTGGCGGAGGTGGTAAGCCGTGCTTTTAACCTAGTTTCATGAGGATTTTGGTGATAACGAAGCTTGTAAATCAGTCTTAAGAAATGCAGTACCAACCTAGCTCCAAAATGCCTCCACTGAAATCCATATACAGGTCCCAAATCAGCTTCCTCTCTTTCTTTCAGCCCAATGCTGAAAGCGAGACAATAAGTGGAAAAAAAGGCAGTTCCATGTTTAATGAGACACTGTAAAATTAAAAGGTGTAAACTTCTTATCAGAAAACACAAAAGCGATCAGAAATAATATCATATTGATACTGTGTAGGAAGTACATATTTTGTTTGCCATTTCAAAACTAAGTGTAAGCCATTCGGAAAAGATGCATCTCGTGTTTTTTTTTTTAATGCAACTATGACCGATATTTCTTTTGCTGCCCATTTCAGAAAAAACAGTCGTTTTCTCTCTCTTGCAACATTCCCATTATCTGAAATGTGCATTCTATGTAGAAGCGTTGGTGAAACAAAACTAAGATATTTAGGATCTTTTGTTACAGCATCAAGTGTTAACCAACCCAAGCTCAGAAGAAAAGAATTAGGGGACTGAATATACCTACCAAGGTACTCTTTTGATGCATTACCATCCCAAATATGTATGCCCTTTTCTTGCAGAACCTACAATGTAAGAACTACAACAAATTAAAACTTGTAATTGTGATTCCCAAAACGAAATCGAAGAGAAGCATAGAAGCAAAGGAAAAAAAAAGCAGGTTGCTGAGTAAAGATATAGACAGGTCACAGAACTACTGTAATATTTATTTGCAATGATAATGGCTAGCACCATTGAGTACGACCTTGTTAAAATTGGACAACTAGGTCCAAACTCCATGTTGTGATGCTCAGATGAAGATACTGATATATTTATTGGATTCCTCTTTCGGAGAGATGTAAAATCCATATAAAATTTATCTTAATCTGATGAGCAGAACATTTATTTTGAATTTATTATTTATAATAAATTATATGTGCAGGTCGGCCTTAAGGTTTTACACCCCTAGCAGATGTGTCACACACCTCAATGATGGATATAAATACAGTCAAAGTTGGAGAGCATTTCACTCACTCAATCATCACACCTCTTCTTCTCTTCTCTGATTTAGTACGAGCTCCTTGGAGGACAATTTCAGCTCACACGTGGGAAGAAGAAGGATAAATTACTACAGCCACAAGAAGGACGAATTGCTGTAGCTAGGGTTTCCAAGGAAGTTTGACCAGCGTTGACTTTGGTCAACGCATGATCCAAAGAGGCTGAAATTTGTTGGAGAATTCGATTTTGAGAGGCCGTACACATTGGCACAAAAATCGAGGTCAAAAGGTTGACCAAAGTTGGAGATGCGTTGACTTTGTTGTTGCTGCCCTGCGTTGACTTTTCTAGACAGCGTTGACTTTTCTAGGGTTGACTTTGTGTTGACTAGGTGGCTGATTTGAGGATTGCTGTGACACATTCTGGGTTGGCTGATCAAGGAGACTTTGCTGGTTGAAGCATCCTGTTGACCGCCGTAACGCACCATCACATTCTCCTGTTTCTGGTTTGTCTTCTATTGATCCACTAGTATGTTCTATCAGCATTTTACTTAACTGTTTGAGTGATTGCTCTAATAAAAATAAAGTTGCATCAAGCATAGAACATCTACAAAAATTTACATGGTATCAGAGCTGAGGTGAAGACAAGTCCTAACTTTAGCAATCACCATCTAAGAAAAATGGGTTCCACAAGTTATGGCTTCAAGGAGAATGACAAGCTGACTGGAAGGGATGACTTCCATGCCTGGAAGATGATATTAGATCTCAAATTGGAAGACCATGATGTCATGGACCATGTACTGGGTAAAATACAAGAACCTCCATCCAATGCTACTGCTGCTGCTAAAACCAAGTATAAGAAGGGGGAGATCAAAGCAAAGCTGATGATCAGGGAATCCATTCATAAAAGCCTAGTGGCCTACATCTCTGAGTTGGGTACATCCAAAGAGATGTATGATAAACTGATCTGTTGACGGGAAAATCTGTCCAGCCAACAGCAGGGGATCTCCCCGGTAAAAGGTCCCAATTAGACCTTGAACCGTTTGGAATAGGGATCCCGTCCGGGGTGTGGGTCCAGCTACCACTGATTTCTCCTTTGCTTTGGGTCTCGCTTAAACTCTATAAAACAGTGGGTACACACCTAATCAACTGATACAAGACATATGTTTGATGCATTAAATGTACATGCAACACTATGAGTAGCAAGAGAAAATAATAAAGCATGAAGACCGAAGGAAGTGTTGTTAGCAACACTTCATTAGGGTCATGCTTGTAGACTGTTCTAACTGCAAAGGAAACAATTCCTCACGGCGAGAACACTCTTCACTTCCTAAAAGTTTAAATGATAACACAAATGCAGATAAACAAAGTCATCAACATTAGCTAAGAAAGTGAAATAAACTCAACCACCATTTACATACTCGGAAAATTGTTATGCAACTCTGATATGAATTGAAGATGCAGTTCCATTAATCTAAAGATATTCAGAAACTGAAGATATAATACTCAACAATGCTCGTACATAAAACAACACCAGATCCACAAAAGGGGTTTTACAAAATTCTTGTATTCATCATTAAATGTATATCTACTAGTAATACAATGCACTCAGCTCGAGTCCCAAACAAAAGTCCTCTTTTTTACAAGCTCCTGAAGGAGTATTTATAATACAAAACCTGCCCTTTGGGCTTCCTTGACTTTTCATCTTCTTGACCGTTGGGTTGCCTTGCGACCCAGTATTTTTTGCGACCTGCGACCTGAGCTGTTGTTGCGACCTACAACCTGATTGGGTCGCGGGGTCGCAAGTTGTAAGAAAATAAGAAATTGCGACCTTGCGACTTTGTGACTGAGTCGCAGGGTCGCGGGGTCGCAAAATGCATAAACCGAAGAGATGCGACCTTTCGACCTTGCGACTAGGTCGCTGGGTCGCGGGGTCGCAAAAAGGAGGAAAACCAAAGAAATGCGACCTTGCGACTAGGTCGCGGGGTCGCAAAAGGCGGAAAAACCTAAGAGATGCGACCTTGCGACCTTGCGACTAGGTCGCTAGGTCGCAGGGTCGCAAAAGGCGGAAAAATCGAAGATATGCAACCTTGCGACCTACAGATCTGCGACCTGCGACCTTGGCAGATCTGCGACCTGGGGTTTTATCCTTTCCACCTTTCTCCTGTTGAGATAGTCGTAGCTCCCGCCACATGAACCAGCACTTTCTGAGTGAGCGACAAACTTCCTTGTCTGGGTCGTCATCATAATCTCCTCATGCTACCTGCGTGTAAGAATATTAGATTAGCTATTAGCCTCATCCACATAAATATGTTTATGCATGTTGAAGAAAATAAAGATGCAATAAATATATAAACGTAGATGCATAAAAGGTATATTGACACATAAAATCGGGAGCTTTTAAAGGTTAGCTTGGACCCCTGTATAGTCCTGTTCTGAAGGAAATATATGAATGATCGTGCATATCTACTATGTATTCCTCCACTGTCGCAAAAGAACGCTTGAAGGCACGTATAGCTAGTCTTTAACATTTTTCAATGGAGACTACCGAAGCCCGGGGAGCTCCCATGCACTGCTATGTGCTGAGATAGGCTATGATGCACGACCCCCTCAAAGTGTTTCGAGGCTGCGACAGGCCTCGCCATAGCTAATTGCTGTCATCCCTTGCCTTCATCAGATGGGCATCGATTCACCGGTTTAACTGATTTCTTTCACAATGAGGTGTTAAAGATGCATTGTTCTTCATATGTAGAGATGCTAGTTTTGCTGCCAAACACCCTGTGATGTAGTTATTTCACCCAACCTTGAATCACACGAAGGTGCTGAAACAAAGCATTATAACCTTTTATACGCAGACATCTCTGCCATGCGCTGTGCTCCCATGCCTCACGATATGCAATCCTTCGGTGGCCAGTAAGGAGCACGATCTGTTGGAGAGGGCATTGTGCCAATGCACTGTACTAAACCGTCTTTCACCTCCCAGGATGATCGACTGCCAGAATGTTCATTACATTCCAATGCAAATGACTCTGGCCTTCAGCAGGTGACTGTCTTCATTGAGGCATCAGAATTACTAGTCGAAATACTTTGAATTTAGGAGGCGTGTAGATTGAACTCAGCGCAACGTATTGCAGAGGGCGAAAATTAACTCAGAGGTTTTGTTTGTTGTCCTAACACAACTAGCATCAAAGGGATTCGATTTCTTTCCTGCACTGAAAATCGACCATGCCGAACGTTACTACTGCATACCAGACTTGAGCGGCTCAGAAAGGCGTCAGATCCTTGCATGACGGGCTTTATTGCTAATGCAGAGTGAACGATCCCTGAAAAGCTGTGTATCAACACCCTTTTCGATCAGAAACATCTGTTTGAGTGTAGCAGCATAATTTACGTTCATGCATGGCAGGATGCATGGGCAACCTGCGTCCATGTAACGCGGCATGAAGCGCAGAGACTCGTTCTGTCCAGCTCACCGTGGACACGTGGAAGATCGCTATGGCATTGATTATGGCATTTTCTGATTTTACAATCATGCGTATTGTAACTTACTCCAGCGAAACATAACACTTCTGCCTTTCGCGCTATAGTTATTCTAACATGCCGTCATAGATCTGCTACAAGATTTGACTCTGTGTTTTAAATGCACATTTTGATTATATATCTGCTCCACAGAATAAAACTTCGCCATAGAAACGTTTGCGCTCATTTGTAATGTTTTTCTCATATAATTCTGTTTATATGATATCGCTCCTCCAATCTTATATCGTTGGAAAACCATATGGTTCGTGCACCGTTTGAAACATGGTTGTATATTATCATATATCGAACCACGACTTTGGATCATCGAATATATATGTTTGCTCAAAACCTTTACCGTCGAACCTTGAGTTTTTGAATACGTAATTTCTGGACTGCTATTGCCAAAAGCAGTACCAGTACCAATACCAGAGTGAAAATTACCAAAATCATTGAATAGAAACTAAGAGCCAGCTGGTGCCTTATAAGCCATGGTAGATCTATTCGAGAGAGCATTGTTTCCTGGTTTTTCCAACTGTCAGATTTGTTTTCTTTATCAAACGAGTTTGTAACTCTGAACGTAAAATGTGTTTATTTGTTACAAGTTCTCCGTGTACATCCCTCACTTCCATTTTGATAACTACTAGATTTGCATCCCAGTCGATTTCAATGGGTCCAAAGTTTGGCTTTCCGTATACGCATGATTTATATCGATAATGTTTCCCAAACACTCTCATAGTACTGGGAGTCAACCTTGCTGCAAGTCTTACCAAAAACTAAAAGAAACGGAAGATGGCACGGCATATTCTACTGCCTGAGTAAGCCCACTTGAAGTTATATCATAGAGTGGATAACTGACACCACAATCATATCTTGTAATTTCACCCCAATGGGCATCTCCACTTATAAAAATAACTCCACTTCAATTTCTATCTGCAATAAGTTTGAAAAGGTGATCTCGTTCCTTTGGAAAGTGTGCCCAAGATTCTATGTAAAACAAAGGTTGAACTACAGCAGAAAAATTGGACATAACCTGAATGGAGGCCACGATGATGATAATTTGAGATAAGTTATTCTTTATCTCTTCTTCTAACCATGTCCATCGAGTTTCACCCAACATCTCACCATTACTAAGTAATGAATATCTGTGGTATCTAGTGTCCAAAAGAATTACCTTCACTTGTTTTCCAATTGGTCCAAACATATATGAAGCGTACATGCCAGCTTGTTTACGTCTTGGACTATCTAAAATCTAGCATAAGTCTCTGGCTTACATTTTTGCCCCGGTACTCTTTTCCAGCATTATTCAGTCCATAATCATGGTCATCCCATGTTCCTATGACCTGAGCTCTCCTCCGTAACTGTGAATAACTGGGATTACTCTTGGCAAGATTATACCTAAACTCTGTTTCTTTCTCCGAGTTGGGAGAAAAACTTTCCACGTTTTTCTAGGGACCAACTGTCCTCTCTTTTCCGAAAATTCTCAATTTCTGTTTATTGTCTGCATAGATATTGTCTCCCATCCACTATCGAACCTTTGCGCCCGCTCCATGTTTTAAAAATAACCTTTGACCATTTTATACGCTATGGAAATATTAAGCTCATTCGTAATGTTTTCCATATAGTCTTGACTCACCATTTTATATGTTTTGGAACCTACATGGTCTTGCGCCTTGCATTAATATATACAACATCACCTTGGTCCATTGAATGTGCGCCCTTTATAATGTTATCACTTAGTTTTGCTCCAGGATACCTTATGGTCTTGAAACCATATGCTTTCGAGCCTTGTTTTAATTTGATCACTTGCTTTACCTCATAATACGAAGGCTTCTTGTTTTGGAAGATCAAGAGTCAAAATATGCTTCTCAAGCCACATTGATGGCCCTTTTAATATTAACCCTTTCTATCTCATGGTTCTGGAGGCTCTCTTTGCGTATGCATCAATGTGCCTGGCTACCAAAAGTGTATGCATTAAACATAACCTTCTAGGTTCAATTTGAAATTCTCCATCTCTAATAGTTTCGTATAGACAATCTTTATGGACATGTAGGAGCAAAGGAGACTAGGGTTTTAAGGCCCTTTCGTTCCTCCACATGTACTCCTTGCAACCTAAATAATGCCACAGTATGTATCTCAAGATTAACAGATGTTGCTTCTCAAAGGTGCGTTGCCATATTTGAAACTCTGCCGTCGACTTACCACACCCATATGAGATTGTCATTCTCTAGGGAGATCTTCTGAGTCGGCTTTGTTCACCGGGCTATACTTCAGGCTAGATTCATCGAAGTGGCGAAATATGTTCCTTTGCGTGCACCCATCGACATTTAGATGATATGGTGCAGGATCTAGACATTTCCAATCAGAGCATTTTTAAGCATCTGGTGCGCACTAGTGAAGAAAGCTCTTGCATCAGTAACATAGAAGGTTCTCTCTGATCAACATGTATCACACCATCCTCCTTTTAACAGTACTGGTTGCTTGCTCCTCCTCCTCCCCTGTTCCGCGACCTTGGCTTTGTTACCGAGCTCAATTTTATTGCCCTCAATGTCATGACAAGATTGAGGAGTTTGTCACCCGTGGGGTCGACCTGCGTGGAATATTACAACATCATAATTACTCTTCAATAATGATGACCACAGATAAAACACATGAAACTAACAAGCTTAAGAGAAGTATTCAAACAACATGCTTAATGACCTACATCAGGAGGGCTTTTACTCATCAATACACAAAAGGTTCCCATTCAAACGTATGCATGGCAATCTCATTACACATGGTGCGACTGCAGTAAGAATGTTCGAGTGTACGCTAGATGATCCCTCCCACATATGGCGTGATTGCAGCAACAGCATCAAGTCACGGTGATGAGACAACTCGTGAGGGGTTTGGGATAGGCCGGCGGGATGTCGTTGACTGCAGGTCAGGTGAAAGACTTTAACGCCTAGGCGAGCAGAGGGGGAACCCGAAATTTTAAATATACCCAAAATTTTGGGTGGTGTTGTAGCAGCTACAACATGATCCTAATGTTCAAGGTAAACAATGTAAACCAAGTGTTATTCTTCAAGAATCAATTGAAGAATCCGAAGAAAGGCAGAGATGAGTCTGTCCAAAAATACTTTCTGAAATTGACCGAGATTTGGAACAATCTGCTGGCTATTGGGGAGACAATAGCCGATCGTGAGATGGTACTCACCACACTTGGAGGACTCCCATATGAATGGCAAGTATTCAACACTACCATTCTCAATAATAGTACAATTCCTAACTTTGACGAGCTACTGTCCAGATGCATGCAAGAAGAGACAAGAATGAAGGAATATGAAAATGACAGAAATGCAGCCTATGTTGCTCATTCTAGAAAGAAGAGCTCTGGTGGTCCTAAGAACAAAGGAAGAGCTAGGGCCCAAGGAAAGAAGGGCAAGTGTTTCACTTGTCAAAGGCCTGGTCACTATGCTAGAGAATTTCCTTTCAAGAAGGATTCTCCCGACAGTGATGACAACAACAACAACCGGAGGAATGGAAATCAAAGAAACAACAGGTCCAAAGGAAAAAGGAAGGCTCCCTCTGATGGAAAAAATCAACCTTTCAAAAGGTCTAGAAACTCCAGGTATGAGGAGTCAAATGTTTTTGATAAAATAAATGAATACATTCTTGTATCTGCTCTCTTTGCTGCATCCCCGCCCGACACTATGGATGTCTGGCTGATAGATAGTGGTCCCTCAAGACACATCACTGGGTTCAAGGAAGCACTCTCTGACATGGTTGAGAAGGATACTAATCTGGAAATTATCCTTGGAGATAATGCCACATATCCCGTGAGAGGGAGAGGGACTGTGACCCTCCACTTGTCTTAAGGACAAGTGCTACATTTGTAGGATGTACTCTATGTACCAAAATTGAAGAAGAACCTTGTGTCTATATCAGCGATTGAAGACAAAGGCTTCAATGTGGCATTTATTGATGGAAAGGTGCACATGTGGAAGAAGAATCTCAAGGAAGCTATCGTGATTGGTTTTAGAGTTGGAACACTCTACCAGGTTGAAGGAAGTCCACTAGGAGCTATGACATGTGATACTATCTGACAAACTGAACTATGGCATCGAAGGTTTGGACACCTTCATTACAAGGCCCTTCCTGAAGCAAGGAAGGTGGTGACAGGGATGCCCGACTTTGGAAATAATCATGAAGGTGTATGTAAGGGTTGTGCCGAAGGAAAGCATACAAGGGGACCTTTCCCCTCAAGTGCCACAAAGACATCTGATATTTTGCAACTGGTCCATTCTGATCTATCTAGTATGCTGCCCGTGACATCCCTGGGAGGATGTTCTTACTACATGACATTCACTGATGACTTTCTCGCAAAACCTGGATATACTTATTGAAGAAGAAGGATGAGGCTTTCATGTGGTTCCATACCTTCAAAGCCTTGGTGGAAAATATGACAGGAAAGAAGATCAAGATTTTGAGGACCGACAATGGCACTGAATATGAGTCAAATGAGTTCAAGGACTTTTGCAGAGAAGCTGGCATTAAGAGGGAGACTACTACTGCATATACTCCTGAGCATAATGGTGTTGCTGAATGCAAGAATAAGACTATTGTGGAAGCTGCCCGTGCCATGCTATGTGACCAGGGTCTACCGAAGTTTCTGTGGGGAGAAGCTGCAAATACTGTTGTATACATTCAAAACCGATGCCCTCATTCCGCTCTGGACTCCAAAACTCCCGAAGAGGTTTTCACTGGTAAGAAACTTGATGTCTCACATTTTAGAATTTTTGGATGTCCTGTTTATTTTCATGTGCCAAAAGAAAAGAGAAGTAAGCTGGATGCTTCTGGGAAGAAAGGAATGTTTGTGGGCTACAGCGAAACCTCTAAGGCCTATAGGGTCTATGTACCTGGTCAAAGGGAAGTTGAGATATGCCATGATGTCACTTTTGATGAAGATGCTTCCCTGAAGAAAGTAGTAGATCTTCCAAGATCTGAGGAAAATCATGAAGCAAGGCCTGGAAATCAAGAAGAACCGCAGGATGAGACAATGCCTGATGTTGAAGGACCAATGGACCCTATTGATCCATCTCCTTCACTGGGAAAGAGACCATCATGGCTCAGGGACACCCTCGAAGATGTTGAGGGACATGCTGCCCCAAGGGGGACATTCCGAGAAAGCAAGAAGCCGTGTAGATACCAAGGGTGTCTGGTTGCCATGAGTACCATTGTACAAACTGAACCCGGATCTTTTGAGGAAGTCGTAAAGCATCAAGTCTGGAAGGATGCTATGCACGAAGAATATCAGTCCATAATGAAGAATGATGTCTGGGATGTGGTTCCAAGACCGAAGGACAAATCAGTTGTCACAGCGAAATGGCTCTACAAGATCAAGCATGGTTCTGATGGAAGTGTTGAAAAGTTCAAGGCAAGATTTGTTGCCCGTGGCTTCTCTCAAAAGGAAGGAGTAGATTATGATGACATATTTGCACCTGTGGCACGATATACCACCATTCGATCAATCATAGCCCTTGCTGCTACGCAAGGATGGAGTCTTCATCAAATGGATGTCAAGACCGCCTTTCTGCATGGTACAATAAAAGAAGAGGTGTATGTAGAACAACCTCTGGGATTTGAAGTTCAGGGTCGGGACACTCATGTCTGTAGGTTGAAGAAAGCCCTCTATGGGTTGAAGCAAGCACCCAGAGATTTGTACGAGAGGATGGATAGCTACTTGATGAAGCTGGGCTTCACTCGTAGTAATGCTGATCTGAACCTTTACTTCAAGGTTGTCCAGGGGAAGCCTCTCATTCTGGTGCTGTATGTGGACGACCTCTTCCTGACAGGTGCTGACCCTCTCATTCACCAATGCAAGAGGGAGCTCGCTGCTGAGTTCGAGATGAAGGACCTAGGACTGATGCACTACTTCCTAGGCCTAGAGGTCTGGCAGAGACCTGGAGAGATTTTCCTTTCTCAAGGAAAATACATTGTGAAATTTCTAGAAAGATTTGGTATGGTGGACTGCAAGACCGTGTCAACACCAATGGAACTCAACTTCAAAAAGTCGAGTGGCAGCGCTGCTGGGTCCGTATTGGCAAATCCTACTGAGTATCGTCAACTCGTAGGGGCTCTGATGTTCTTAGTGAACACCCGTCCAGATATATGTTTTGCAGTGAACACTTTGAGCCAACAGATGGTTGAGCCTCATCACTTTCACTGGGTTGGTGCCAAGAATCTTCTGAGATATCTTCGGGGCACGATAAACCATGGGCTGAGATACACTGTCGAGAGTGTGACACACCGTGGATATACTGATGCCGACTGCTGCTTCAATCTTGGTTCTGCTTCGATTTCGTGGATGAGTAGGAAGCAGAAGTCAGTGGCTTTGAGCACTGATGAGGCCGAATACATTGCAGCGAGTATGGCCTGTTGTGAAGCAGTTTGGTTGCGAAAGCTCTTTAGTGAGCTATTTGGACATGTGCTAGATACCACCGTGATACTCTGTGATAACCAGAGTGGGATTCGCATGACTGGGAATCCGGTGTTCCACGACCGATCCAAGCATATTGATATCATGTATCATTTCATCCGGGATATGGTACAGCGAGGCGCCGTAAGGCTCGATCATATAGGAACTGATGAGCAGGTCGCGGATATTCTCACTAAGCCCCTGGGGAAGGTCAAGTTCCTAACCTTCCGTGAGAGTCTTGGTATCGTGGAACGACCCTATGATGTGGGTCCCGTTGGACGATGAGCTCTGGGAGCTTTGGGGGGCTTTGGGGATAGCTTCTCGGAGCTATAAGCACTCATAATGCTTCTGCCCCACCGTTGTGATTATTGAGCTGGTTCGCCTCTCATTTATCTGTGCCCCGTATGCATCCTACCCATTGAGTTCAGGGCTCATGGGAAGTACTTCTCATTTGGCCAATGAGGTGGGAAAAGCTAGAGACTATTAGCAAAGACTGATGGACGCATCAGAGATTGCCGTACTCTCTATCTAGGATGGCACGGTCCAACCACTTGATCCGGGATCAAGTTTAGTGAGGTCTGGGACCTCTGCCTGACTTCGGGTCAGATGAACCAACTTTGGGTTGGTTGGATACTCTTCATGAGTTTGATAGAGGTTTGGAACCTCTGGACTGATTATGTCAGTCGGGGGATGATGTCTTTGTGACTGACCCACTTCTGTTCTGAAATAAAGAGGCCAGCAAAGCAAGTTACGGTGGGATGACGCACGATGTTTGATTGCACTAATGGATGGAGTTCTCCCTAGTTGAGAGGGAGTGTTAAATTTGGACAACTAGGTCCAAACTCCATGTTGTGATGCTCAGATTAAGTGGCTAGTATTTTTGTTGGATTCCTCTTTCGGAGAGTTGTAAAATCCATATAAAATATATCTTAATCCGATGAGCAGAACATTTATTTTGAATTTATTATTTATAATAAATTATATGTGCAGGTCGGCCTTAAGGTTTTACACCCCCAGCAGATGTGTCACACACCTCAATGATGGATATAAATATAGTCAAAGTTGGAGAGCATTTCACTCACTCAATCATCACACCTCTTCTTCTCTTCTCTGATTTAGTACGAGCTCCTTGGAGGACAATTTCAGCTCACACGTGGGAAGAAGAAGGACAAATTGCTACAGCCACAAGAAGGACGAATTGCTGCAGCTAGGGTTTCCAAGGAAGTTTGACCAGTGTTGACTTTGGTCAACACATGGTCCAAAGAGGCTGAAATTTGTTGGAGATTTCGATTTTGAGAGGCCGTACACATTGGCACAAAAATCGAGGTCAAAAGGTTGACCGAAGTTGGAGCTGCGTTGACTTTGTTGTTGCTGCCCTGCGTTGACTTTTCTAGACAACATTTACTTTTCTGGGGTTGACTTTGTGTTGACTAGGTGGCTGATTTGAGGATTACTGTGACACATTCTGGGTTGGCTGATCAAGGAGACTTTGCTGGTTGAAGCATCCTGTTGACCGCCGTAATGCACCATCACATTCTCCTGTTTCTGGTTTGTCTTCTATAGATCCACTGGTATGTTCTATCAACATTTTACTTAACTGTTTGAGTGATTGTTGTAATAAAAGTAAAGTTGCATCAAGCATAGAACATCTACAAAAATTTACAGACCTCAAAACTCATGTTGCAAAAAAATTATTAAATACAAGTATTTTTGTGACTGCCAAAGAAAGCACGACCTAAAGCTTAGAAAAGCATGTGTTAGGTAAGAATCATGTAACTGAACAATGCAGAATTATAATTGTTATGATGAAATAGATCCAACATTTCTGTCTGGGCCAACTAAATTTAGTTATATTGCAACATTGAGTGAGAGATACCATATAAATTCATCATAAAAATAATGGTAAACATTTGTAACAAGAAGATATCTATACGATCAGTATGCCTAGTGGTTATCACACTGTTAAAAGGAGAATCAATCTGCTTACAAGGATAATCCAGTTTCTCATCACTAGGTACACCAGATACAGAGTGGTGGGACACACTTGTAAAAGTATGGCAGTGATCACTTAAAGAACTTGAATTTACAATAAGAATACCAGCCTACTACTTTACTAACAAGGACAGCTTGGGCCATATTGACTGTTTCTGGAGGATTCACAGAACCTCGATCAGAATACTACAATTGGTATTGTAAACTATGCCTATCATGCTTTCAAATCTTATTAGACAATGATAAACACTCATTGCCTTGTATTTGTGAAGCTAGACCCTGTGCCATAGATGCACACCACAATTTTAATCGAACACAATTCACTTACTTGATAATAAGTTCTTATATCTTATACAAATGCAAGAAGAGAAGAGAATGAAAGGCCAAAGCTTGAAGCAAAGTGACCAGATAAAATCCACTATATATAAGATCATAGGTGTGTGTATGAAGTTAATTTGGAAACACCAAAATTCCTTTAGTTTATAAGCTACAACCCCTAGGAGAGAATGTCATCAATGAAATCTAACAGTGAAGGCAGATTGCAGAAACACTGAGCTAGCTGCTAGATAATGGGATGATAGGATACTACCAAATTCTTGATCTTCAACTTAGTTTGCTAGATTAGAAAACAATAGTCCATTGCCAAGAAGAGCATTGAACTTCTAGTTTCCTTTTTGCTGAAGATGGTAAAAAAGAAACTCTCCGCAACAGATAACCAATGCCACGGGTTTTCCCATGGAACCTGCTACATATGGAAATCAATACCAATATGAAACCTGCTACATATACCAGACAGGAAACAATGAGACAGTGTAAATGTTGCCACTGTCCATGGTAGTAGACAGTGCCGCGCGAGCTGTTCTGTTCTATATCATCTCGGCAGTGTTCTCCGCTGTAGGATCAGAGAAAGAATAGTAGTGTTCTCCGCAGTAGTATCAGAGAAAGAACAGTATAATCTGCGAGACTTCCATGAAGAAGGGACCATTTCAAGCTGTCCAACAAGAAAGTTCTTGCCTATGCAACTGGGCATCTCAAACTGGCTACAGAGTATTTAGCAAACTAGCTAAAAAATAGTTGTCAGGCCTGAATATATGACTGTAAGTGCCTAATATCATGTTTTCCATGGTTTCGAGATCAAGGTCAATGAGAGCAGCCCTGGAACAAATATGAACCAACCCGCCTTGGAAAAACACCTTCGTTGTGGTCTCCCAAGATTGTTAAGAAAATTCCATCCAGTACAATCACAAAACCCTCCAGGGAATGGCATACTTGAAATGCTGCATGCACCACAAAACCTCGTTACCATTAAATGAAGAAAATAAATACACAATAGCGCTGAGAAACTGGACTATTGACATAAAAAAAGTTATATTACCTTGGAGACAACCGCACTTTTCAACCTCTCTTTCCTGAAGACATCCAGCACATAATCGATGAGTTTTTCTCCTTCCGTGTAATGGCCTGGCCCTCGGTGTAGTTGTTATCAAGTCCAGATTAGCCTAAAACATTGTTTTCGGGCCTGAATATCTAACCACAAGGGTATGATATCACACTGTCCATGGTCCACGAGAATAGCACCGGGAACACACCTCAACCAACCCACCCTCAATAAAGCCACCACTGCGACCTCACAAAGGTCACTATGCACATTCCATCAAACGAACAGTATGAGTCCTCTGCACCTTCTCATGGACACTTTGTGTTCTTCAACAACCTTCGCCAGCAACCTCACAGTCGTTCAGACTAAAGGATGGAGACGAATCCGAGCAGCGCCATTATGTTTGGCAGCAAGTGACGTAGCACGATGGTGTGAATGAATGATATTTTAACTCAAAATAGTTAGTGGGACTATGACGTCTGTCTTAAAAAAAATTCCTACGAGTTTATGCTAAAACCTCCTTCTCAACATCTTCAAGAATGAGGGCCTTGGCCAGCTTAGCCAGCAAATCAGTGTATTCCTGGAATGGAGATTTCCTCTTGTAAACATAGAAGGATTTTATGTTAAAACCTTAAGTTAAAACCTCCTTCTCAACATCTTCAAGAATGAGGGCCTTTGCGTGCTTAGCTAGCAAATCAGTGTATTCCTGGAATGGAGATTTTGAGAACCTTGTCTCTCTCCACAAATCCGGTGTCAAAAATCCAGAAGTATTTAATACACACTCAAAAGTTGCCTTGACAATTTTTGGTAGACCATTGCAAGGAGGTGAACACATATTCAATTCCAGTAAACTGCAGAACCTTCTCAGGCATGCTAGTGACCACGATCTCAGCACCTCTGGGGTGGGCGGTCACCATTCTAACTGTTACGGAGCCACATTTACCAGTGACCTTGACAGACACGGTATGGGGCTTCCCAATCTCGTTATCCCAATAACCCTTCCTCACAGAATAACTGAAAGCTTGGCCAAAATAATGGCTCCGCGGATTCCCGTGGCCACCTCCTTGCTGCACTTGCTGTCACCCAGCCCAATGTGGCCACTGTTGTCACCCACCACAAGTGAAGGTCATGAATCGAGTCCGCTGCCCAACCCTCATCTGATTTTGCACAGGCATGATATTCATGACATGATCCTTCAACTAAGAACCCAACATGGCCTCCAAATAACTCGGAACCCAACATGGCCTCCACGATTTGGTGCTCCTTAACTGCCAAAGAAAAGAGATAGATTTTATCAAGTGAACCGATTTTTCATTCTTTTACCAGGTGACTGAGCTTTGTCATGGGCACCCACTTCTTCATCTCTTCGAGGTCTTCAGCGGCCATTGAAACGATCCCCACGGCCTCTGTTGCCTCGGCTTCAACCAAACCCACGCCGAATCCTCCCTCTCTTTCTTCCATTGCTTCACTCTCCCTATGAAACCCTCGAAATCCTGCAAGCCCTCCACTGAAACGACTCAGCTCTCTTTGTGAAGTAGTGTACGTTTTCCAGTCACCAGGTTGCCTTGTGGGATGGTGTTAAGAATTTGAAACGTATTTTTCAAATTAACAACTGGTAAAAGACCCAGAGCCAGAGCCAAGTGGAAGGAAGATTTTTATTGGTTGATTTTTATTGGTCGGAGGAAGTGTTACATGTTTAAATTTTATTGGTTAAAAGGTAACAGCGCCAGAGCCAAGTGGAATATTTTCATCGATGGGAGAAAGTGTTACAAAAGAAAGAAAGAAAGAATTTTTAATGTCCACGAGGCTAAAAATAGCCTATGGGACAGATTGCTTCTATATCTGACTCTTGTATTCGGCCCTTTTCCTGTGAAGTTTTACAATGACCACTCCCAACTTATCGACAAACTCTTCGTTGAATAGCTTATCCCAAGAATTAGCTGTCAGAATACATGCATAGTTTTCCCTGGTGTCTTTGAAGGCTTCACATTCTAGAATGAAATGTTTTTCTGTTTCCACTTTTCTGGAGGAGCAAAAAATACATACTCTTTCTTCCCACATTTCTTTTGGCCTTTTCTAGCGCCCTGTTTCACTGTTTCACAACGGAGTTGATGAGAATTAGTCCTTAATTGAGCAATAAGAATTTTGGATCTCCAAGAAATATTAGCCCCTATGTATGCCTTTTGTTGATGGTTATGCGTGGGGTTAAACTCTTCCATGTAGTACTTCTTTCTCTCAAGCTCTTTCTTCCAAGTATGTTTGTGGAATTTATCCATAACAAAAGTTTTTATCTCTTTACTGTTTGTAGGACACATGTTCAAGCAAATACCCCATTTACTAAACCATTTGTTATTTTTCCGCATCCAAGTCTTCTGTCTTTTGCACAATTTTTCACTAAACACCACCTTAGGCCATCTACCCTCTTCCATTTGCTCAATTTTTTTCAGATACCTTATGACTCGCACCATAGCAATTGCTTCAATAGGAGCTACCCCTGTTTCACTTAACAGGATAGCATAAGGAACCGCACTTTTAATTTTGAATCTGTTTGTAATCAAACGTTTCTGAATTTTCTCAATTTGTTTCCACTGCATCTTGGTTGTGCTACTGGCCCACAGTTCACAACCGTAGAGAATCACCAGAATCACTAGAAGCCCAAAAAGAGTTAGAGTGGTTTCCCAGTCCCACAGCTCTGCCTCTCTACACCTGTTTTGAAGAGCATAAAATGCTTTCCAACCCCCCAAAGTTTTTTTCTTTCTACAACCATCCCAACTTAAATTTTTGTTGAAGTCAATTCCGAGGTATTTGTAGTCTGCAACTTCTTCCAGAATGTTGCCTTCAAAATAGAACTTATGTTGGTTATGCTTTCTTTTGTTAGAGAAAACCACTACTTTCGTTTTGCTAATATTGACTTGCATCCTAGCCCTTCTACAAAAATGCTCAAGGGAACGTAAATGCTCTTGCAAACCAAGAGCCGATTTAGCAATCAATATAAGGTCATCTGCATACAAAAGAAGCCTGATAACGAACTTGCCCAAATGGATACCGTCACCCCCTTGCGAATTTAGCCACTCTTCAAGCTTGTCAATATATAACCGAAAAAGGGTAGGAGACAATGGGCAACCTTGCTTGACCCCGATATCGCTTCTAAAACTTTCAGAAATGCCAGCTGAAGTTCTGATTTTGACTTTCACCTCTTCATACAACCTATGCACAGCTGCTCTCAAATGCTTGGGAACCCCGAGCTCCTCCATTCTGCCCCAAAGCTTATCCCTAGGAACCGTGTCAAAGGCTTTTCTGAAATCAACAAAGCAACAAAAAACTTCTTCCTTTTTTTCCCAACCTTTTTCAATGATGTGCCTTAAAGTTATACAATGATCAACTGTGGAATGTTTAGGTCTAAAACCTGCTTGCCCTTTAGCACGTTTATCTCTTTCTTTTGCCCACTTGCTGATTTTCTTTTCCAACATGCTTCCAAATAACTTTGCAAACAAGGGGTTTATCATTATGGTTCTATAATTGGAGGGATTATTGACATCACCACTCTTGAAAAGAGGTATTGCCATACTAGTTGTCCAATCTGTGGGGAACCCCTGCTGTAAGATGTTGTTGAAAATTTTTGTGATGTGAGGTGAAAGAATTTTTAAGCCCCATTTTAGATACTCTGCTTGGAGTTCATCTAAGTCTTTTGTTTTTCCAGCGCCCAACCTCTTGATACCCATCTCTACCTCTTGCACCGTGAAGAGTTTTGTGTCTGTGTTGACCAAGGGAGGAGGGTCAACCTTGGGATCCTGCCCATAAAGTTGTCTTGCATAGTCAAACCATTTAGAAGCTGTAATGTTGTTTTCAGTTTGCACCTTTTTCGATTGGAGCTCCTTCCAAAATAATTTGGGGTTATTTTTTCCGAGGAAGATTAGTTCTTCTCTCCTTGAAACCATGAAATCAGCTTTTTTCTTTTTTACTATCTGCTTGTAAGCTTTGAGCTTTATGTTATCCGTGTTTGATTCCTTCCACCTTCTCCTTGCCTTTTTGCATTCCTCGTCAAACCAAGCATTAACCGGAAAACAATTTGTTTCAGACTTCTTAATTTTTGCTCTTTTGCACTCTGCAAGTGCGCTTTGAATTAAATGTGTTAATCTGTGACTATGAAGGCCATGAGATGGGATTTCCTCCTTCTTGAAAAGCCTCTCTAGAATTATTTTGAAGGTATTACAATTCTCTGGATTCAAGAGAATTCTGCCCTTTGGGGGATTTTGTTGAACACACTGATTTTTTGACCCTAATTGCTTCTTTTCGGTCCAAGAGAAACTTAAAAATATTGGCTTGTGATCTGATTTTAAGTCTCAAATTTGATCTCCAATCAACACTTCCTCCATTTTCTCTCACAAACTATGCGAGAAAATTACATAATCTACTACACTTGCTCCATTGTAAGTATTGCAAGTGAAATTACCGGACTTTTCCCATCTAGTCAAACCATTACAAATGACTAAATTGAAGGCCCCACATAGCATAAGCAGTTGTTCTCCAAAGAGATTGCAGCCTTTATCCTCTGAAATTCATTCCCACTGATGATTACTCTCTTCTGTAAGCCAGATAGGGTCACTGTCTTCTTTACAACAAAGAATGCTAGCTTGTTCACTTGTAGTTCTAACATTGAAATCCCCCACTATAAGGACTTCACCTAGATGAGAATATATTGCAATATCTGTTTTTAGGGCTGCAAAGGGATCTTTGTAGTCAAGCCCTCTACTTTTGTAGATTTTTGAAACTTGCGGCGCAAAATAGCATGCTGCAATTCTAATGTGATTTCCATTTTTTGATATTTTAAGCCAAACAAATTGCTTATTTGGGTCTTGTTTTTCTAGCTGAATGAAACGACCTTATTTTTGTCTTACTAATACCATGATACCCCCGTGCCCTTTGCCATTCCCTGCTGCCTTGTTCCACACTGCTATCTTCCAGTACCCTTCAAACAAAGGTGTCTTACACCCTTCATGCTCATGTGTTTCTATGAGGCAAATTATGTCTCTACCTTCCGCAATAGGCCCTAACCCAAGTCCTCGTCTCCATGGGTAACCCCTGCAGTTCCAACAAACTAATCTTAAGGAAACCTGGGTAAGAATTGATTGCTATTTGTTTTGACATGCAAGACTCACAGTTGAGTCTTTGTCCATGCTTGCCCATAATGACCTTGCTTCCTCATTTCTTGCTAAAGAGTTTGCTGCCTCTTCTTTGTTATCATTTTGCTGCCTTGCTTTGGAAGGAGGTCCAAATTGAGCAATCACGGCTTTACCTTTATAAATCCATGCTCTTTTTCCCTCATCTCTTGCTGCCATAACTTTTGTCATTTCATCCCTCATTTCCTCTTGTTGTCTTACAGTTAAATCTTCTTCTAGAAAAAACCGAGAACCCCTTAAGAGTTGCTTCTTGCTTAGAATGATATCTTTATCACGCAAGTTGGGCATGATGACTTTTATGGGCCTGGCTCTCTCACCGTTAAGCTTACCTACTCTCCATGCTTGACATATTTGTCCTTGCCATTGGAGCTTGTCTTTCAAGAAGTCTCTTGCAAGGTCAAGAGTACATTCATTTTTCCCATATTCCTTCACCCCTTTAATAATTATGTTTGTTGCTCTATCCAGTCTTTCCTTGCTTTCTCTATTTTGCATGTTGTTAACCTGAATGTTTGTTTCTCCTTCCATCTTAGCAGAATTTCTAATAACTTGAGCCCAAGTTTTGGAAAGTTTTGTGGGATCTCCTTTCCTCCCTTCTGTTGATGTTTCTTCATTGTTGTCTATTTGAGCAACTGTTTTCCCCTTATCCTGAGATGGCTTCGCATTCATCACCTCTGTATTCTCCACTAAAAAATTATTCATGTTTTGCACCTCCTCTTTCATGCGTTGCCATTCTGTTTTCCCTATTCGGAGAGCTTCCTGCAGTAATGACACTTGTTCCTTCAGAACTTTGTTGCTTTCTGCTAAACCCTGATTTTCAGCTGTTATTATATGGATTGTACAATCTCTTTCCAGCTCTTTAGCTTCTACTACTTCCAACCTTTCTTTTACATTTAAGAGTTCTTTCACATAAAGATTAGATGACCAAGTGAGAGGTGTGGATGTGGGACTATATAAAGCATAATCATCACTAACTTTTTCTTTTCCTTTGGACTTGTTGCCACATGTTTGCGAAGAAGACTTGTTTGAATGTTGTTTCTTGTGAACAATACTCTCCCTTTGAGACCTTTTTTTCCTTGTCTGCTCCCATTTTAGACGAGCTAGTCTCCTTTTTAAAATGCCCTGATATTGTTTGGCATTGACCCAAACCCACTTCCCAGTTTTCGTTGATGAGGCAATTTTCACTTGCCCTATATCATTTGTTTCCACAGGTTCTAAAGTTTCTTGTCCCATTATCATGATGATATTAAGGGAAATAAAAATCTCTGCCCAAAACTGACCCTTTGTTTTATGCTTAACTCTTCAATATCTGTTGGTCTGACCACTGAAAACTTGCTGCTCTGCCCACTGTCCATTGAAAACTAGCTGCTCTCCCCTTGCTACTCTGCCCACTGGAACACCAAATTCGTAATATAGGGCTTTATCGTTTGCTTGAAGATAAGGGCACAAATCACCAAATTCATAATATAGGACTTCATCTTCTGCTTGAAGATAAGGGCACAAATCTATTGTTGCTAGGGCACAAAATTTCACGTCCAAATCCCATCTCTTTAACAGTGGACAACTTATGCTCTGCATAACCCTGAAAGAATTGTGTCTAAATGTCGTGCTCTGTTCTTTGCCATTTATGCTTCTATACGGGCTAGAAAGCTATTGAAGATCATTGAGATGTTGGAGGAAATCTCGTCTCTCTACTCGTCACTCTTTTACATGTTTAAATTTTACTAGTTAGAAGAACGAGAAAGGCTTTTTGATTGACTGGAATGAACAGTTTGCTCACCCCAAACCAATAGCGTAAAAATACATAATATATTTAATTTAATATTATAAAATACATAATATATTTAATTAAATATATAAAGTAAATAAAAAATTTATTTTTTTAAATTTTTTTGTTATTTTATTAATTAAATTTACTAATTAATACTATCCCCAATTTCCTCCTTATTTATCTCTTATAATAATAAATTTAACTAAACAGAAAACAAGTTATTCAAGCATAATATTTCAATAATAATTTATCTATGCTGATGATTAGTATAGATTATAATTAGATATCTTGAGTTTATTAAATAATTTATTATTTCAAAAAAAAAAAATGAAAAAAATTATGATCAATTTTTGTTATTATATGTGATGTATTACACATTGAGTTTTGATTTAACTATAATTTGTTTGTTAAATAATTTATTATTTCAAAAATATTTTTATTTAACAATAATTTATTTGTTAAATAATTTATTATTTCAAAATCATTTTTTGAAAAAAATTATGATGAATTTTTGTTATTATATTTGATGGTATTATACATTGAGTTTTGCTTTCATTGTTTATTAGTTTGATTTTGAATAAATTATTTATTTATTTATTCATTGTTTAATATTGGGAATTCAATTTTTGTTATTTTTTATTATTATTTAAATTTATTTATTTATAAAATAATTGGTTGAGGTCTTATTATGGGTTGTTTAGTAACTTCTATTTCTATTAGTCACTTATTTTTTTTATTTCTTTTATTTTATTTTTTTCTATTATTTCCATTAAATTTATGAATTATAATGTTTTGGCCATATTTTCAATTTAAGATGACTTATTATTATATTAAAACCATATTTCATAAATTTACTTACAAAGCACACACACACACACACACACACACATATAAACAAAAAAAAGCAGAAAGATATGTAAAAGAATAAACATATATATTAAAGTGTAAATATGTTAATATAAACAATATTAGTTAATCATATTTCTTAATTTTTATTGATGGCATTCAAAAGTAACATATTGTGTTAGTTGTTTTATTTCTGTGATGAAATCTTTGTTTTTATTAATTTTTGTTTAATTAAGCTATATTTAAGCTAACTAGTATGTACAGTAGTATGTAGCCCTTATTATTATATTAAATACATATTTTAATAAAATTAATTATAAAAAATTGTATATATTAATATAAAATAAAACACACACATATATAATAAACATATATATTAAAGTGTATATATGTTAATATAAACAATAATAGCTAATCATATTTCTTAAGTTTTGGTGATGACATTCAAGAATGTAGTATTTTAAATAATTGTTTTATTATTGTGACAGAATCTTTGTCTTTATTGTTTTTTATGCTAATTAAGTTATATTTAAGCTAAGCCATGGATACTAGCTACTCTCTAACTCTTTTTATGTTTAAAAGTCAATTATTTTAATCATAACTAAACAAAAAAAATTAAAAATTAAAAATCTATTTTCTCTTCTTTTTAAAGTTATATTCACTTTATTTAAAACATAATTCTTAAATAAATATATATTGTGTTTGTTATCTTTAAAAGTTTATATTTGTGTTTTAGCTAAAACTATATATATATATATATATGTTTTTAGATTCTCTATAATATATTTTCAATTTTTTTAATATTTATATTAATTAATTTTTTTGATAAAAATAATTTAAAAAAATATATATATTTTCATGTTTTCTAAATGAGGTGTTGGGTGTGAGAGATGGTAGGGCGAGCTACCACTGCTTCACCTAGTCATTTCATCAAGGGACATGACATTTTGTCCCCATAGATGTAAAAAATCCCAAAATGAAGAATGGTACATTCATATCATTGTACCATGTTGGTATATACCCGCACCTCCCAGGCGCTTCCTAGTTGTCAAATCAATCTCATTTGGTTGGTCACCACTTAGTGTAGAAGCACATTCCTCCCTTGTGTGAGTGCTTAGTCGCAACCGATACAAATTATGGAATTTACAACCCCTACAACTATTATTCAATACTACTATTTGGATTTCCATTTTGACCTCCAGGCCCTCGAGTATCTTCAGAATCCTACAGAGAGCCACTTGGCGGTCTTCTGGGTACCATTCTCTCTGATAGGAAATTGCATTCTAAGGGTGATATTCTCTTCAAGTCCCACCATTCATGCCAGAGTCAAACATCAGCATAGTTCTAATATTGTTAGTGGTAAGAGATAGAAAGGAATGTTGGTCGACTAGCTAGATCATTCTCATAGTGCCAACCTTTTTTGGTTTCACTAGTAGTCAACATTCTAAAGCAGCCAAGGACAAATCTTTTTCCAAATTGCATTCATTTCACGCAGCTAGTCGGTCACAACTGTTGCACAATTTCATTGTAAAAAATGGTACACTCTCTTGACTAGATCTGGTTCTCCCTCATTTAGGTTTAACATAGTTCTCTCTTCTCAACATTTGTAGGTTGGATACGCTTCTTCCTCTCAGCCTCATTTTTTTCTTCCACTTTTGTTTGATATTCATCCGCTTCCACTCTAAGAATCTTCCCCCACCCCTGCCTTCCTAGCTTTCTACTCTCTTCGATACCACCCTCTGCTGGATTTCTCTCTCTTTGACCACCCTCTTGTCTATTCAGGCTATGGTAGACCTTGAACACTAGTTTGTCTCTCAGGCATGGTCATATCCTTCCACACCTCACCTCTCCTTCTTTCTCAAATATCTTGATCTTGTCATCCTTCCTGTTGTCATTTAGCTTGGTCACCTTCCTTTTGGTGCTGCCATGCCTCATCAATGAGCTCAATTTAGATGTAGTGTTTCTTATTATCAAGAGTGAGCTAGTTGAGGATCACAATAACCCACCACAGAGTAGCATAAGTTGTTGTTCTCTTTCAATATTTGATACTGGATCCCATCTAGGAGAAATTAACATGAGCTTAGAGGGAAGGAACCTCCCAATTGGACCTTCTCTTAGACACTCAAGTAATCGTTGAGTTTGTAGATTGGGTGCTCGACATAGGCCACATGCAAGGGTGCTCTAATCAATATGAGGATACAATTAATCTATACTCACACATTAAATTTCTCATGGGCAGGGTTCTATTGGATCGAAAATAACAATGAGAGGATATCCCCGTTTCAATGGAGCATGTGCAACAACCACTACAACGAAAAGACCCTCTAGCGGAGGTTATAAAGGAGGTTTTTAGTGTTATAAAATTGACCAAAATTGTCAAAAAAACATTTGCTATAACATCTGTTTATGGTTATGAAGGTTTTGGCAGAGCTTTTAACGGAAATTCAACACAACTAAAAAAACTGGGCGGCCGGAGGTTATTACGGATGTTTTTTTCATCAGTGCGCTACTAAGGTTTCAACACACCGGTGCATGTCATCTAGACGATGGCCCCAGGGCAGTCGAAGGTTACTACACCGAGAGCATTGTTGGTGATACAACGCACTGGGCTGTACCAATTGGCCTTAGGATTTGTGCAGTGCCCATAGATTGTCTCAACGCACCGGTACGTAGACTTATAGAAACACACCGGTGCGTAGTATCAGGAAAATGCATCGATATTTATAATTGGTATCGGTATTTGTGGAGTGCCCATATGTAGTACAAATGCACCGATACGTAGTCTCACATAAAATCATGCAGTATCGCACAAATGCACTGATATTTTTAATTGGTTTTGGTATTTGTACGGTGCCCATAGGTCGTAGAAATGCACTGGTGCATTGCAACATACAAATGCACCAGTGTTCATTTTGTATTTTTTTAGAAAAATCAACTTGTGACAATGCAATTATTGTGATTTTTCTAAATTCATTATTCATCAAAGGTTGAATGTGATGTTTGGATTAATTTGTTATATCATATCATAATTATTGTGATATTTTAAAATTCATTATTCATCAAAAGTCGACACATATATATCTTATAACAATAGTCATATGACTTAAATTTTTATTAGTGCATTTGAGAACGACAATGGAGAATGCAATTGAATAAATTAAAACAACATATTTTATTATATATATATATATATATATATATATATAAGACAGTCTTTGTCATACAAAATGGGACAGTTATTGGTATCCCTTTTTCTTTCAATTGGGACACCATGTCCATTACATTAAACAAAATGTCTGATTTCACAGAAAAATATTTCAAAAAATACAACGCCTTGCTTTGATATCCAAACATAGTGATCATCATTCTTTTCTTGAACTGATGTCGCTGTTAGAGCTACTTCCATGACTTGGGTTATTTTCAGGAATGTTTTTTTCATGGTGTTGATTGTTTTCTTCTTCTTCACCTTCCATCTGCAAACATAAAAATAAATTGAAATGAGTGTATATACATTGGCGAGAATAATGAAAATTGCAATATTAAATAATATACATCAATGTAAATCGAAAAAAAATGACGTACCGTAGCAAAAATTGACTCATAAACTATACACATTCTTTCAAAACCATGTACCATGCCATCTTTCAAAATTTCATATGTTGGTGCAGTTCCATACTTTGTTTCCTGCAATTTTTATACTCCATAACAAATCGTATTTTTAATATTAAAATACTTTTTGTTCTGTTAATTATAGACGGAGTTAAGTAAAACAAGATCGATGGATGCTTACAAATTCCACAATTAATTTTTGATATGCCAACATATACTCACAACCCATATTTAACAAAATTTCAATCAATTCGTCTAATGGTTCTTCTTTGTATGTTAGCACCTGTTTGAAGACATTCAATGATGATTTTTGTAAAACAACTTAAAAAATACAAAAATGAAATCTAGTTAAGTTGTTATAAGGAAGTAACAATTACTCACAAACTTAGATATCAACCATTTTCTTCCTTGTCGTCCTGTTTTATGTGCTGAATGGGTTCCATTTTCTTTTCTTTTCTGCAAGAAAATTCTTGAGAATTAATATTTAATGCTAAATTTTTTATTTATTGTACCTAATGATCGAAAAATTCAATGATTACATATTACATTTGAAGCACATTGTTGTTGAGATGGCTCCTCCTGCGATGCAATTTTGTCCATTTCTTTGACCATCTCCTTGTACACCTTTTTGGACATTCCTACTGGCATATTTCTGATATCAGCTCGTTCATCTTTTGAGATTTTCATAATCTTCCTGAAAATGTAACATGACAATAAAATATTTAATTTTTATATTGATATATGAAAGTAAATATAACAAAAGTGATATTTATAAATAATTCTAGACAAACATTTAAAGGAATATTACTTTTTCATTCCTTCTTTTTTGTTGTTGTACGTTTTTGTTATTAAAAGTCTGACATGTCTCATTGACCAATTCTCTGGAAACTCTTCTTGTAGTTTAGATAAAATTTGGTTCTTGGAATCATTGGATTGATTTTTGTATTGTAAGTGGAAAGAATGTCTATACATTCGTTCCACTAGATCCCTCAAACTTTTGTAAAAGTTTTCCCCCCTTTCATTAACCTCCAACACCACTCCAGATGAGCTAAGGAGCAATTCATTTTCATTTGCATGTTCTATTTTTTTTCTTTTCTTAGAAAAACATTCTGAGTTGTTGGTCCCTGTATAACATTAAACAGATATGAATTCATAGATTGTTTGACACATGTTATCTAATAATTTTAAGTATATTATTAATGAAAATTAAAAAAAGAAACTCATATTGGATCGATAGTATTTTTTCATTCACCTGATTCATCCTTTTGCAATTTTTCCATCAAGCTTTTAAGCTCTTCTGGTCCTAAATCATAAATAATCTTATCGAGCTTCATCATTTTGTGGCTATGCATGATAAACAGTAAACAATACATATTAGTTGAACTTACATATAGTTCAAAAATAATAACTGTTGTAAAGAATTTACAAAGAACTTTCATTTTTTGCTTTTCTTGATGTGTTATCAGTATTTTTGTTACTTGATGTCTTGTTAGTCATTTCTTTATCAATCTGAAACTTGTACCATATCATTCATTAATATATTTATAAATAAATTGTCAATTTTTAAGGTCAAAATAAATCTCAAGAAACCGGTGCGCCTTTCATGTTGTACGCACCGACGCTAGTGCGTGGGGGTATTATAAACGCACCGCAAAAATAGTATAATAGACCGTACAGTACGTGGGGCTATTATAAACGCACTGCACAAACAATGTAATAGACCATACGGTGATGTCCTCGTAACATAGAGCACCGATGCCCTATTTTAGATATGGCACATTGATTTAAAAAAAAATGTTTTTAAATTTTTTATTACACAGTACTTGCGCGGTGCACTATATAATACAGTGCACTGGTGCGCTCGATTACGTAGGGCACACCGATAAAAAAAATCCAATTTTTTCAAAAATTCATGCAAGGGCCAACATGGATTGGGATCCAACTATGCAATTAGTCCTGTGGGTTGAATGTCAATCTAAAATGAAAAGCCCTAATTTTGAAATCATAGAAACATGGAGAAGAAAGGGAAAAAAAAATGAAGGGTTTAGGATAAAAATGGATAAAACTGCAAAAAAAGTAAAAATAATAATCAAATTTAATCATGAGATCATTTGAAATTCTATTCTACAGGGTTTGAATCACCAGAGGTTTGGATTCTGATTGTCTGAATACTTATATTCAAATGTATTTCGTTGTTCCACAGTGCTCTCGTGCTCTCTTGCTCCAGGTATGTCTCCTGCAAATCTCTCGCTAAAACTTTTAGCAAAAATAGTGAAATAATGAAAAGTGTTTAGTATTTAAAAAATTGCTTTATGAAATTATATTTTCGAAAATATTTTGCCGCCCATTTTTCAATTTGTCGCTTTTTTTTACTTAAAGAAAATAGAGTTGCACTTTTTTTATTTGCGTTTATTCGTCACCGACGCGTCACTTAATATCACTGCACCTGTGCATCCATTGGTAACACGACACCGGTGCGTAGTAACTAGAACGCATTGATGCGATTATCTGTACATTAGCACCAATTTGCGGTTGAGGCACCGAAATTACTTTTATGTATGTACACCAAAATTAGACATGTTGGAAATGTATATTTTGCTGTGAAAATCATTGGGCCATTTTTTTTTCAAAACTACACCTCTTCTTCTTTTAGAAAAAGAAACTTGAACCTTTCCATAACTTGCAACAAGAAAAGGTGCCTCATGATCTGCTTGCTCATTTGTAAGTTCCTCCTCCATCCTGGCATCCAATTTCCTCTTTTCTCCTTTGTGCTTTCTATCTTGATCTTAAAAAAATTTATACAATCTCTATTTTACGAGAAACTGACCTTGAATGTTCTGGGAACAATGACAACGAATCATTCATTCTACATTTGTTAGCAAAAGAAGACCAATTTTTTACTAGACGATGCAGTTATTACATGTGGAGGCAATGGTTTCCAGTAGAAAATGAGTATAGGGTTGAGCAAAGGAAAGATGTTGCAAAATGGGCTATTACATTAGCTTTTCCAATGGGAAACCGATTTGCAGGTGGAAATATGGTAGCTGCAAGTATCTATTCTTTTCTTCCCACAGAAATGGTCACTGGATTTCCATTTATAATACAAGAAGACTTTTTACTGGGTTCATCTAGAGAGAGCATCATTTTCAATAATAAATGGAACCAAGGAATCCTTAAGTGTATCTCGTTCGCATTTTGTTCGGCATTTCGTTCTTTGATAAGTGCTAATTCACCTATACTTTCAGGAAAATTGGATTTTTGGGTACCTTCCATGTGATATTCCTCGTCATCCACAGGACCACAACTAAGACAAGTCAGAGATGACATTCAGGTTCAACTTAAATTCGGATATGTGATTTTATGCGATGTCAGCTTTGTCGGTAAAACTTTATGTAAGACAACCGAAGCTCGGAAAATACTCCCAGCTGCTTTTAAATGCATTCTGGAGAATCTTTCCCTTCATGGGACCTACCTGCCCGATCAACAATGTCAATTGATTTTTCTCTGTTGTCCTTAAGGGAATGAGAATCCTTCCCTTCATGGTGCCTCTTAGCTTTATCGACTGCCTCGATTGATATTTCTCTATTGTCCAATCTTTCCCTGTCATCATTGTAAGAATGAGAATTGTTACCTTCATGTGATCTCTTAACCCATTCAAGAGACTCAATTGATATCTCTCATGTGCATCTCAGATTTTTCATAAACCTTTTATCCTTTTGTACTCTATCGAGCTCTATAGCCGTCTGCATCCTTGTAAGCGTCTTTGTCCATCTTTTTGTTTGAATCACTCATTTTCTCTTCTATAAACTTCTCAGCCGAAATTCGAACTCTCGTCTTTTCAAACCTTCATCTCCTCAGAAAATTTCTTGCCCGCGATTCAAACCCTCCGCTGCTCCAATACTGCACTTTATAGAATAAATTTTCCTTCTTAGAAAAGATATTTCAATGACATACCTGGTTCACGCTAGGTTTTTTTTAACCTTGTTTCGGTGCGCGAGGTTTTATAGGCGCACCAGTGCAGTTCGTAAGATCACGGTTTATGTTTTGGTGCGGTGTTTTATGACGCACCGGTGCAGAAGAGTTGTGAAGCACCGATGGGTCTTAGTACTAAGACGCACCGGTGTAGGTTATGATTATAATCGCACCAGACGAAAAACCAGGACTAAGATGCACCGATGCGGGTTATGATTATAATCGCACCGGACGAAAAACCAGGAATCTCGGCTAGAAATGGCATACTTTATAAAGTTCTTTTTTTTGTATGTAAGATCATAATAAAATAATGATAATTTTAAAGTACATGAATTTATTTGCATTATTTTCTAAACTTTATTATGTTACAAAAATTCATATTATTCAAGATTTATTATTTTACAATTATTTACAAATCTACAAATTTACAATTTCAAAATTTTAATAAAATCATTTCACATTAATACAATTAAAATTTTACAAATATTTTACATACAATTACAATTAAAATTAAAATTACAATTAAAATTACAATTTTACAATTTCACATACAATTACGATTAGAATTAGAATTAGAATTTTATAATTTTACATGCAATTACAATTACAATTAAAATTCTACAATTACAATCATTTCACAGTGATACAATTAAAATTTTACAAATATTTTACATACAAATAGAGTTAGAATTAGAATTACATTTAAAATTACAATTACAATTTTACAAATATTTTAGATACAATTACAATTACAATTTTAGAATTTTACATATAATTAGAATTACAATTACAATTTTACAATTTGTCATATATACAATTGCAATTAAAATTACAATTACAATGATTTCACAATAAATTAACTATTACAATTACAATTAAAATTTTACATACAATTACAGTTAAAATTGCAATAACAAATACAAATACAATATTACATACAATTAAAATATAAATTTCAATTACAATCACGACATAATATTTAATGAATATCATGGTCAATATTAAATTAATTAGTAACATCACGATCATGATAACCATTGTACAAACATCATATTCGACTAAAAAACACATTCAAATTCGCTAACATCATCGTGATCATGATCATCTAACAAAACACAATTAGCATTGTATAACATCATCACAACACAAACATCAAATATACATCGCATGTCAGATAACTCATGCTATCACATACACATCTATCTGCAAGCTGCACACTAAATGAACAAATCAACTAACATGACCTAACAATATACACATCATGATGATCACCAACATGTAAATTAAGTACAACTGCAACATGAACATAAAATACATGGACCCTATATATATATATATATATATATATATAATGTTAAAAATATACAACTGTAATATAAATGTCATGGATCAGCTGGTGGTACAACATCAATGTCAGTACTAGTCGAGGCCTTCTCAGTCAATGGTGTAGCCTCGACGGTCGATGGTTCAGCCTGCTCATGATCATGAGTATTGGTGGATGTTGCAGGTTGTTGACTAGACATGGCCGATGGTCCAGCCTCATCTCCATGATGACTGTTGCTAGATTCTAGTGGAGGTTGCTCATCTAGCGCGATGTGAGGTGAACGATCATGAGATGATAAGTCGTTGCTTGCGGACTGTCGATCACGTGTTGCATCTCAACCACGCCTATAACGTGCAACAATCCTTCTTAGCTGCATAACTAAGGTCGTCACTCCTACGACATGCCGCATCAGACTATACATGTCACGCGGCATGCCTCTCCAAATCTGTAACAGCCTACCATCGGCCTGTATGTATCTCATATGAGCAGGCCTGATGCCTACCTCAACAATCAATGTAGTGAGTTGGTCACCCAACTCCATCCTGTATCTAGTATCAAGTCGACCACACCTAGCAAAAGGTGGTACCGGCGCACCAGCAGGAGCAGGTCTCTCTGCATCAGCCTCCTGACGATCCTCAGAATATGGCATGCCTTGATCTTCATCAGGATCCACACCTGGATCATGTGGTGGTGCCGGCATGTCCTCGCCATCATAAGACCCAATTTCTGCAAAATATATACAAGTACACAACAATAATTAAACAATTTCATTACAAAATTTAATAAAAAACAAGTTAAAGAACATGTTAGAATAAATTTAAATAAAACAGTAATATTACTTCTATCATCCGGCAGCTCATCAGCTGTGAAGAGGATGTTGGGATACCCTCGCCAATCCAATCCAACATAAGGACAAGGTACCATAATGAAGGGATGCATCTCGTCAACATTGGCTAGCAACTCCAATGCATCATGCGATATCCTCGCTAGAAACACAGTCTCACCCCTCTTGGGCATAATTTGCCCCCACATGTGCATCCATACCTCAAACATTGGCCTACGAGGCTGTTGAAAAAAAGTAGGTCTCGTCTCTGGAAACCTCTCAAAAAATAAACAAAAAAGCTATGAAGCAAAAGGGAAGTTGACCCTCCCTTGTGCATGAGCACGACATCTATCTAAGGTTGTACAGAATTGCAGCAAAAAAATGGCAGACCACCTAACAAGTCGTGGCTCCTGTCATAAAGAATCAACATAATATAGAAGCGAGCAGCTAATGTGTTGTCTGTCACTGGTGTTGTGTGAAATGTTCTAAATGAGAAGTGAGAGGCACTGCACCTCCTCGCAACCAAATGCACCAATACGTAACTGACCTCCAGCGACCCGAAAATCTGAAGGAGACAGTACATCTGCTCCACTGTATCTCTGGGAGTACGCTAACTGACTCCCTGCTACACAGCCAGCTAGAACCTCTGGGAACGAGGTAAAATCCACCCCTCTCCTCGATAGCCCTATAATGAAATATATATCCTCCTCAGTGGGTGTGTACCACTGGTTAGGACCAACCTGGAAAGCCTGTCAGTAGGCATTCCACCTGCGGATTAGATGTCTCAAAAACACACCATAGCCCTTTAGGGAAGTAGCCTCCTCATAGAACTTGAGGATGCCTACCTGCCTTACGAGCCCCTAGGTAGCTGTTGTAATAGGGCGAGGGTACGCATCTCTCTCCCTCTCTCGTGCCTCCCATAGGCGAACCATGTCATACTGCTATGTCTGTCGTTGCTGTTGTTCCCCCTTTTGTCTCTGAATGATTGACATATTAAATAATTTTTGTTTTAATTAAATGAGGCATGTATTTAGGAATATACATATATAATTTTCTTTGAAAAAAAACAAAACAAAACAGTTGGTGCGCCACAAAAAATAGTCATGCACCAGTTCCAGTGCATCTTTTGTTTGTTGCGCACCGAGAGCAATGCCCCAGATGACATTCAACGCACCATAGGCAGTGCACTTAAATATTTTCAAAGCAATGTTGACTATGTACGGTGTCAGGAATGCAGTGCGCTGACTAAACTCTAGGCCCCGACGCGTATAGTTGTGTCGGCGCACCGACCTCCTGACTAATTACATAGTCAACGGTGCGGTCTTTTACCAGGCCACACCGTTGACCCTGTTGGAATGCCGAATGTGGTGCACTGACAAACACCAGGGCAGATATTTCCATCAACGCACCGCGTTACCACTATTCCACATGGTCAACGGTGCGACCGGCTAAATAACCGCACCACACATTTTATTATTATTATTTTTTAAATAACGTGGTACACCTTTCAGTACTGCCCCGGAAACGGTGTGGATACCGTTAGCACTGATTGCAGTCTGGCCTATAAATTTTACAAGAAGCACTACTTACCAGTGCGAGCCAAACGGCTCGAGCGCACAACGCGACAATTTTTTTTTCTTTTCTTTTAAATTGTTAATTTTAAGGTTATTTGAAATTCTAATCCGCTAAAAAGCTTAATTATGGAAAAACAAGAAAAATACCTATACATTTGGCCGTCGAGGAGGCATATTGGCTGTATAATTTGCAAAAGAAATTTTGACCACCATTTTGCAAAATGCAAGATGGAGATTGGTGGGCAATGCACAACAACAGTGCTTGAAATGGGTGCAATTGGAGCACCGATGTCAGGGTGGCTCATACAAGGATAAATTGCATTGGTGCTTGAGAGCTTTGGAGCACTGAGAAAAGTGAAAAATGTGGTTTTTTTGCCATAATTTTTTTTTATTTAACCCTATTCCAGTGCGCAGGGTTTTATAGGCACACCGGTGTGGTTTCTTAATGCCGCACTGGGCGGTTTCGGTTTTGGTGCAGTGTTTTATGAAGCACCGGTGCGGAAGAGTTGTAAAGCACCGATGCTCTACAGTAATAAAACGCATCGGGCAGGTGTGTATGGAGCGCACGGTGTCCGGTGTGCCAATTTTTTCTACGCACTGATGCTTTCTCTTGTTGAGTGCACCGAGCGGAAAACATTCGCAAAACCTTCCGTCCGCCAACTTCCTCTAGTAACCTCCGCTAGAAACGGATGTCTGTGGTATTTTTATAAGGGCTTCCTCAAAAACATCCGCTCGAGGGTCTTTTCCTTGTAGTGAACACAAGAAAAAATTGAATCAATGATTGGAGATAATAGAGTAACATCTCAACATTCCTCCCACTATTGGTTATTTTTTGAGCAGTAACCAAGAGCCAATCCAGCCCGCAATTACAAACTTAGATCCCACCTCCTAGCTTTATAATTTTGCTATGTCTTGTTCACGCCTTTCTAATGACCAGCCGGTTTGAAAATATAGAATCATTATATAATCTCATCTTTTAAAAGCAACACAATTTACTCCAAAATAAAAAGAAAATATTTCCATATTTTTTCCAATTATATTTAGATCAATCTTCTCATATTTATATTTAACCTATAATATTTATAAAATAAAATTGGTTTTAAACAAATATGAATATATAATTAATATGATATTATGTTTTTAAGTTTAATGAAATTAGAAAAGTGAAAAAAATTATTTTGTTTATAATTTATATTAAATTAAATAATAATAAATTTTATTATTTTAATTTACTATAAAATTAAAGATAAAATTTATTTATTTTTAAGAATATTCAAAATTTTTAAGTTAAAATTACATAATTTTGAAGCATTATTTTTATAACTTTTATAATATGTGTTTTAATAAATATTAACAAATTTGTAAAAAAATTAAAATAACTTTTATAAAATAAATTAGAATTTTTGTCCATTTAGATGGCACGAATAAATTTAAGATTATTTATTTATTTTTTAAATTTTGGCTTTTGTGATCCATTTAGTATCAAAATAGAATTTTTTCGGTAATAATCACATACAAATGAACTTAGTCGACGCATTTCGAACCAACTGGTGTGGTTAATAATCAGGACTACAAATATAAAAAAATTGTAGTCCTTTATTTAATCAGTAGTTTATTTAATCAATAGTTTATTTAATGAAACTTCGCTATAAACTACTGATTAAATAAACACGTTTTAACTTTTTATTATACTAGCATTTTCTCGAAAGGGTGAAAAAAAATGCCAAAGGCTATGGTTACGAGACCGAATGAATGCATTTCCACAACACGCGGGATGAGCAACACGTACAAGCCTAGCACCAATCATATTAGGGAAAAACATTGGTACATATGTTATATTTTAATAGGATGAAGGAACATGTAATCATATTACAATTTTTTACTACTTGGTTTAGTTATTAGGATAATTGGCTTTTATTTTTTTCCCATAGGTTACATACATCAATCCATATCATAGTTTGAAATCCTGGAATCTGTGGACTTAATGAACCCGGTTTCGAACCGAGATTGGTCAGATCCTAATGAACCGGTTTTATAAAAAATACATTAAATAATTAGTTTTTTTTTTTTTTTTTGAAGATTTGCAACCATGATTCCAAGCAAATAGAGATAAAATATGCAAATTTTGCTCATTTATATACATGTAAAGGTGAATATATTGAAATGGCACCAGGTGCAGTACATATCATTGACAAAATACATAAGCAATGAGGCTCGAAATGGCCTATAAAGTCCAAAAACAAAGCCTACAAACTATGGGGCCACTAGCCTACTATAAATCTACATATATGATATTAGTGATCAGCATTATCACTTGAAAATTATCAGCATGATCAAACTTTGTTGGTTCAGTTTCGACTCCCAAACTTTGCAACTGCTCGAGTCACAAATTTCTCTATTGGTTCAGTGACTTGAGTCTCAAAATTATGAAGGTATTATGCCCTAATATCCATATTAATTCATTTGGTGTTCCACATGGCTTTACATGGCCTCCTATCCCAGAAAAGTGTTGTTTGAACCTGTAAATACCTCCTCTTGGAATAGATTTTTGGCAATATTTGCAGATCATTTTGCCATCAATCATATCAATGATCACAATGAGGCCATGCATTATCCTTGGATTTTGAAGGCATGATGACTACTACTTAGCTCAAACTCTTTGTTGATCCACTACTCCAGTAAAAACTCAACACTCTCCAAGCTCCCAATCAAATTAAAAAAAGCTCCAAATGCAATGTGTGAGACAAATGAGAGGGGTAACATCCTTTCAAAAGATTGGAGGGGGGTGTTTTTGGAGGGAAAAAAACCTTGTTTTCCCTCAAAAACCAACTGGAACCTTCCTAAACCGCATTCGGTGGGTCCGTCCACGGTCGTGGCAGTGAACTGACCAATTTAGGATGAAATCGGTTGGTTTATCCATAAACCGACCGGATCCATCCTAAACCAATCGTTTATCACTGGTCGGACTGGTTTTTTGGTCACAAGCCACCATTAACTGAGTTTTTTCTGTCAGTTTGACCCGGCTAGCCAGTGAACCGGCTAGTTTGACCAATTACCAGTTTGAACCGATCGATATATATTTCTTTTATTTAATATTTTTTTATAAAATAAAATCTTTTATTTTAAAAATCATAAATTTATTATAATTTAAATATTGTTTTATCTTTACTTTTTATTAATTAATACTGATCCATTTATCATCAATTTAAGGTAGAGAGTTTTAGATTTTACACCATTACTCTATTTCTTTATATTATAGAAAAAGAGTTATTAATCGATTTAAATAATTTAAATTTTAGTTTAATATGAAATTAGAATTTCAATTTAGATACTATCTATAAAAAATAATATCCATTAGAAAATGTGTTTTGTATTTTGAATCATTAATCTAATTACTCATATTAGTGAAAGATGAATTCCTAATCAACCAAAAATAATTTAGATTTTAGTTTATGTTCGACAATTCAACTTGCATCCATTAGAGGAATTAATATTCTTGATTATCCTTAAAACTATGTAATTGAATTAATTTATTTTCTTGATTAATTAAAATCAATTTGAATATTATTTTATTTTGTTTTATTTTTTAGGAAAAAAAACCCTAATTTCTATTAATAAAAACATAAATTACACTTTGTAAACACATCTAATGTATATGCATTTGAAATCTAATAAAGGATCAATTAAAAGACAAAGAAAAGAATTATGGCATGAGAAGTCTTCATACAATATGCCTTGGGAAAAAATGAAAATAGAAAACTATGTACATAAATATTATGGCTCACCAGTGCAAAGTTTTTATCTTTATCTTATCTGTGCACTTTATTTCAATTGTTGGAATCTATTTCAACAGTAACTAAAGCCAAATCTAGTCTTCCCAGTGGAGCCTCCTTGTCAGAATTTGAACTTTATGAAACATGTGCTCACTTGGATCCACCATGATCCATCCAATGTCATAGAGTCTCTGGGATCCTTTTCAACCTGATACACAATGACCGTATTCTATTGTACCATGACAACTAGTTGTTGCTCGGTCTGAGTCGTGTTTTCCTCTTCCACTTTTTCTTGAACATTTTCTTTATATATTCTTCATCAATTGAAGGAGGAATATTAATAAATTTCCATCCTTTTGGTTACTTGAGTTGCTATTTTTTCTTTTTTGGACTTTTCTTTGCCAAGGAACAATAATTCTATAGGTGACCTAATTGAAAACTTTCACAACATTTAAATGTCTAGTTTTCATAGTAGACCATGAAAATTATTGTGCTTCAATATAATATGATATGGAAGTGCTTTGCTCAAATATGTTTCCACACATATTCTGGCAAAAATGAAGAGGTATTTTTTTTGTTTTTTCCATATCTCTTTTTTTTTTAATTTACCCAGTGCATTACCTATGTCTTCTAGAGCTTGATGATGCCAGAAGGGAAGGGAAAGATTTAGAAGCCTCACCCAAATTGGCTTGGTAGTGACCACCATAGATATGACATTGAACTTTGGGAACCATGGGGTGATAAACAATCTTGCATTACCCTCGAACCATGGCCCTTCTTGAAGTACAAAGTCCATGTCCTTTTGTGTATCAAATTGGATTACAAAGAAACCTTTTGAGCACACAAATATATTTCACTTTGGTGTCCAAGAAAAAATTCATTAATTTAAGGTCTCTCATTTTGGCCAAAAAACATTAAATCTACAAATGAAAATCAATTTGAATTTTAATCATGACAAATTTAATTTAAATCATATATATATATATATATATATATATATATATATATATAATTCTTTTAAAAATTGTTTATAACTATGTTGATATGCATTTTATTATGAGGTTCTTCTTCAAGACACTGTAGCATATTCGTCGCCCTAAAAAGAATATGATTTTTGGCTGGCCAATACGAGGGTTGTCATATGAGCGAGTTACTTTATCACACCACCTCTTTATTTGCACACCGCAAAGAATTGTCAAGCTCTTTCGCTGCACAATGGCTCTTTTACTGCATAATGGGTTTGATATGTATTCTTTTATATCATAATTGAGTATCAAAACAAGAAGTGATATTTGTAGCAGAGGCAATTGTGGTTGAGAATTAAAGCTCACGGTTGGGGGAGGAGATTGCTTAGACAATTATACTTACCTTCAGCTTCGCCCTTCCTTGCCCAGCCTAAGGTATTTGTAGAAATTATATGAAGTAAGCATGCATATTTCCTTGATTTACCTGATCTCACACTATTTTAACTTTATGCAAAATACTAAATCAATTCCACTTGTTAATCTTTTGTGGAAAAATTAATTGCACACACATGTGAAACATAAACAAAAATAATCAATCGCACATAACACAGTTTTTAACCGGGAAATCCTGAAGCTGAAAAACCCAACTATATATTATGTATCATGGAGATCATATGACAATCTCATACAAACATACAAAGCTTATCACAAGCTCTTAGTACAGTACAATCGTCATACACTAATCAGGACCAATCTTGCAAATCCATGCACCGATCTTTGCCACCTGCTAGCCTGCCTCCATTGTGCAATCCCTGCTAAAGAATACCTTTGAATGAATTCGAATTACCCTTTGATTGACTATGCAGATCTCATTGGCAACTCCAATGTGTGTGTGATGCAATCAATGCATCACTATATTCATAACATATAGTTTATCTCGCCCTTTCACCTATCTCTCCACTGGTCTCCACTAAAATTGCCATGCACTGTAGTTAACGGATGTATTGCTCAGTTGATTAATGAGTTATTATTTGTGAATTAATTAACTAATTAATTCACTCCTCTCTCACTAATGTATCAATCAGTCAAACTAGATACATCTAGCTCAACTGAGTCTAACTGAGTTAAACTAAATACAACTCCATCAACTACTCTTCCAACTGTGTCATAACTTTGCCACTTGAGTTATAATTGAGTCCTCCATGCATTAGCTCCAGTAAAACCTTAGGAATTTCATAATTCCTTCTATTAGCTAATGTGCCACATTTGTGCATTGAACTGAAGTGCTCCAAGAGAATAAGTTGTTATTTATTGTCGGATAATTATTAAGAGCTAATAATTACCGACATGCATCTATTTTTAGATCAACGATCTATAAATATAATTTTCCCAATATTCTAAAAATAGAATTTCATCTATTTTTCCAACTTGACCAACCATCCACAAATAGCATCCTGCAACTTCTGAAATATGATCACCATGTCTAAAAATAGACATAGTCTAAAAATAGACGTGTGCCAGAAATAACCTGCGAGCCCACTTAGTGAAGGCGGCTCTTTTCACTAAGCTCATCATCTTGTTGAATCTCAACACTCCCTCTCAACAAGATAGGGATTATCCTTCACCCCGATCCTGTCTCTATGGTATTCGAATTTGCTCATGGTGAGCGCCTTCGTCAGAATATCTGCATCTTGATCTTCTGTAGGAATGTACTGAAGCAACATGATCTTCCACTGCACACAATCAATGATATGATGATACCGGATATCAATATGTTTAGATATATCATGAAACACATGATTAATCGAGAGTTTAATGCAACTCTGATTATCACAATGTATCACTATGGGATCTAAATGAAAACTGAACAAACTGACCAAGATCTTCCTCATCCATATAGCCTCACATGCAGCTTGACTTGCTGCCATGTATTCTGCTTCTGCTGAACTAAGTTCCACGGATATTTGTTTCCTATTGTACCAAGAAACTGCCGTAGATCCGATACTGAAAATCCCTCCTGATGTGTTCTTTCTGTCCGTTGGGCTGCCTGCCCAATCTGCATCAATGAAGCTGTGCAACTTCACCTCATTCGTCTATCTGTACCATAAGCCATACTTAGATGTGCCCCTGAGATACCTCAAAACATGTTTGCCTGCCTTCCAAAAGTCCTTGGTAGGCTTAACCATTGCTTGTGAAGCCGGTTCACCGCATAGCATATGTTCGGTCTTGGATTTACTAAATACATGAGCGAACCCACCAACTGTCGATAAATAGTGGCATCCACTACCTCTGCCGATGTAGCATCCTCTTTCCTCCAATTTCCTGGAAGAGGAGTGTCGATAGGCTTGTAGCCTTGCATGTGAAACTTCTCCAGTATCTCCCGGGAATACTTGCCTTGAGACACAAACAGTTCACCTTCCCGCTACCATATTTCCAATCAAAGGAAATAATGAAGGAGGCCCAAATCCTTCATCTCGAACTCCTTTGCAAGATCTGCCTTGCATGAGTGTATCATCTGCTCATCACCCATTACCATTAAATCATCAACATAAATAACAATGATTAAAAGCTTACCCTCCACCACAATTTGGTATAGGTTTGGATCCGCTTCACTCTTGGTGAAGCCAAGTCCGGTGAAATAGCTGTCGATCCGAGTGTACCAAGCATGTGGTGCTTGCTTCAGCCCATACAACGCTCTTTTGAGTCTGCACACATGTGACTCGCTGCTAAAGATCTCAAATCCTTCAGGCTGCTTAATGTACACCTCTTCCTCAATGATATTATTAAGGAACACAGTCTTCACATCCATTTGATGAATGTGCCAAACCATCTGCGCTGAGAGAGCAAGGATGGATCGTATGGAAGAATACCGTGCAACAGGTGCAAAGGTTTCTTCATAGTCAATCCCCTCGATCTGTGAGAAGCCCTGGGCAACAAATCTTGCCTTATACTTCTCAACGCTCCCATCAACAACTTGCTTTACCTTGTAGATCCATCTTGAGCCTACAACTGATTTACGAACCGGCCTTGGAACAATCTCCCAAGCACTGTTTCTGAAAATGGAGTCATACTCCTCCACCATGGCATCTACCCATGCGGGCTCCTGCACTGCTTCTTCGAAAGAAGATGGCTGTGTCATGATACACTTGCTCATAAGAGCCATGTATCCAGTATAACGGTCAGGTGACTGTCTCTGTCTGCGTTGTGATGTAGGGAATCCTACATTCTGTGCCACATCCACCTTCAGTCCCTCAGCTTCTGTGGTACGCTTTCTGCCTTGTATGATGTTTGGTTCTACGTGAGTGGACTCCTCCACTCCATGAATCTCCTCCTGTGGCTAATCCACATCTAGAGGCTCATCTTTGGGAACAAGTAGCTCCTCCTCTGCATGCAAGTGTAGCTCCCTCTCAAGCGACAACTTCATGGCTTTCACCTCATTGAATTTTATATCCCGTCGCACCAGAGTCATTCGAATGTATGGAAAATACACATGATAATTAGGGATTGTTTCTATGTACCCCACAAATATCCCAACTTCTGCAGTCGACTCCAGCTTCTTCCTAGCATCCTTTGTCACATGAATGTAAACAGATGAGCCAAAAATCTTCAAATGAGAAATATCAGGCTTCTTACTAGTAAAATCTTCTTCAGGTGTACTTATACAAGTACTCTATGAGGACAACGGTTTTACAAATAAACCGCAGTGTTGCATGCTTCCACCCACAAGTGCATCGGTAGGCCCTGATCATGCAACATCGCTCGTGCAGCACCCACGATCGTTCTGTTCTTTCTCTCTGCGACCCCATTCTACTGTGGGTTATGAGGCGCTATGAGTTCTCTTTGAATTCCTTGTTTGCTACAAAAGTATTTGAATTTGCCCAAGATATATTCACCACCATTATCACTCTTTAGAGCTTTCAATTGCTTCCCCGACTCCTTCTCCACCAATGCTTTGAACTCACAAAACTTTGAGAACGTTTCACTCTTCTTCTGCATGAAGAAGATCCAGCATATATGAGAATAGTCATCAACAAATATAACATAATACATGTGTTTTGTTGTTGAAGCAACCGAGAAAGGTCCACACACGTCTGTGTGAATACTCTCTAGGATCACTGAAGCATGGTTCTCCTTGTCATGAAAAGCGGTCTTCACAAACTTACCCATTGTACAACCCTTGCACTAATCTAACTGTGCAAGGGTACCCTTGGGAAGCCCAATATAAATCTGCTACAAAATCTTCAAAGCGCCATGGTGAAGATGGCCCAATCTCCTGTGCCATAATTCACCCTCATCCCGGCTCACCACTTCTTCTGCTTTGCCCACCATTGCAGTGCAAACATCTACCTCCAGCTTGTAGAGATTCTTAATTCAAACCCCTATCTTCTTGGTTTGACCTATTGTTTTATGTCGAAGGAAGGCTTTTCCCTCACTGAAAACAACATCATAACCTTTGTCTTCCAACATCGCGACCGAGACCAAGTTCTTCGTCAGAGCTAGAACATGCATAACATCCTTCAACACGAATGGATTACTAGACTCCCTCTCAAAGGTAATGTACCCTTTTCCAGTCACACTGTACTGACCATTGTCGCCCATCTCTATGTGCATCTGGAGGTCCTTCTCCTCCAAGTCACTAAACAACTCCTTGTCTCCCATCATATGGAAAGACGCACCACTATCAAGATACCACACCGATCCCATGCAACTTGAAACCAAGCATGCGATTAAGGAAAAATCCAACTCAAATTGCGAGGCTAAGGCCTCTCTAGCTGCAGATCGAGCAACCTAATTATTCTTCTTCTTATATGGATAGTTAGTGGTGAAATGTCCATGTTCGTGACAGTGAAAACACTTCACTTTGGACAAATCCTGCTTCTTGCCATTAGCACCAGATTTTGAAGGATTTTTCTTCCCCTTCCCTTTCCTTGCTTTAGCAGCCAAAGCGCAATTTCTTCATCTTCATTCTTCGATGAAGAACCATCCCTGGTACTCCACCTTATCTCCTCCTGCACAAGATCTGACCAAAGTCGCTCCCATCCCAACAGTTTCTCCTGTCCATTGACAGAGTCTTCGTAGCTATGCCAACTCTTCAGAAGCCCAAGGAGAGCCAAGCTCACTAAGTCTTCTTCATCAACAGTAACCCCCACACTTCCCAGCTCATCCTTACAGTGGATGAACTTCTTGACATATTTTGGAATACTATCTCCCTTCTCCATTTTTATTTTTCTGAGCTTGTCTTTAAGCGCCAACTTCCTCTGGTCACTTCTGCTTTGGAATAATTCTGTCAAAGCCTTCCACATTGAAAATGGAGTGGCTTTCCCATGAAGGCTGGACATAATATGGTCCTTCGCACCTTCCAACAAAATTCTTCTTGTCTTTACTACCTTCTTTTACCATTCGTCAAGTCCTGCAGCATCACTAGCATCCAGCTTAGGAACATCGATATCGATGTACTCCTTTAGGCCATTATCCTCCAACACTGCTTCCATACTGTCCTTCCAGGATATGTAATTTGAGCTGCCATCAAGGACATACTCCAATCACAACCCATTGAAAGACATTTCAATGTACACTCAACTTCTGCACCAAGAATTCTCTGCAGCAAATTCGAATTGTCCACCAGCACAAACTCAACACAACTTCACAATTGCAATCTTCAATCAACAATGCTTCGATACCATGTAGAAATTATATGAACTAGGCATGCATATGTCCTTGATTCACTTGATCTCACACTATTTTAACTTTATGTAAAATACTGAATCAAATCCACTTGTTAATCTTTTGCGAAAAAATTAATTGCACACACATGTGAAGCATAAACAAAAATAATCAATCTCACATAACATAGTTTTTAACCGGGAAAGCCTGAAGCTGAAAACCCCAACTACATATTATGTATCATGGAGATCATATGACAATTTCATACAAACATACAAAGCTTATCACAATCTCTTAGTACAGTACAATCTTCATACACTGATTAGGACCAATCTTGCAAATCCATGCACCGATCTTTGCCACCTGCTAGCCTGCCTCCATTGAGCAATCACTGCTGAAGAATATCTCTAAATGAATTCGAATTACCCTTTGATTGAATGCATAGATCTCATTGGCAACTCCAATGTGTGTGTGATGTAATCAATGCATCACTATAGTCACAACAGATAGTCTATCTTGCCCTTTCACCTATCTCTCCACTGGTCTCCACTGAAACTGCCATGCACTGTAGTTAACTTCAGTTGATTAATGAGTTATTATTTGTGAATTAATTAACTAATTAATTCACTCCACTCTCACTAGTGTATCAATCAATTAGACTAGATACAACTAGCTCAAATGAGTCTAACTGAGTTAAACTAAATACAACTCCATCAACTACTCTTCCAACTATGTCATAACTCTGCCACTTCAGTTCTAACTAAGTCCTCCATGCATTAGCTCCAGTAAACCCTTAGGAATTGTGTAATTCCTTCTATTAGCTGATGTGCCACATCTGTGCACTGAACTGAATTTCTCCGAGAGAATAAGTTGTTATTTATTGTCGAATAATTATTAAGAGCTAATAATTATCGACATTCATCTATTTTTAGATCGACGATCTATAAATAGACTTCGCCCAATATTCTAAAAATAGAATTTCATCTATTTTTCCAACTTGACCAACCATCCACAAATAGCATCTTGCAACTTCTGAAATATGATCACCATGTCTAAAAATAGACATAGTCTAAAAATAGACTTGCACCAAAAAATAGCTCCTCATGGGCCCACTTAGTGAAGGCGACTCTTTCACTAATCTCATCATCTTGTTGAATCTCTCAACAATATTACATTGGAAGTAGTAATTTAAATGGAGGAGGAGGACATTCAAGGAAATTGTTAGCATTTCCGGTGGATTATGAGCATACCAGGAATGCACACATAGAGGAGAACAAGAAGTGAATGGAGCAGCTGGGCTTGCCTAAGACATTCATAGCTGCAGATAGTGGACTATGAACATATCAGGAATGAAAGCGTTGAGGAGAAAAAGAAGTGAATGGAGCAGTTGGGCTTGCCCAATCTCTGCCAAAGTCTATCCAAGCGGCTTTCTGCAAAGTGCCAAAGTCCATTCCGTGCAATTCCAGAGTGTAGGCTTGTTTTGAGCCCTGCACCTGTAGGCGTTCTTCAAGGCAATCCCTTATTCAACCCACTCACAATGTTTTTTTCTTTTAGGTTTATTCATTTATTTCACCACTTGATTTAAGTTTTGGCCATTAAGTCTTCCCTCTTTTCTGTAAGGGATTTAGTGAGATGTATACATATATTCGGTTGTTTTGAAGCTTTAATTTTTTTCATTGAAACTATATTTTCAAGGATTGTATATATTTTTTTACATGTGTTCGAACCAACTAGTGTGGTTCATAATGAGGACTACAAATAAACAAAAAATTGTAGTTTTTTAGAATATTTTTTTTGTCAATTCGGATGACACAAATAAATTTAATGATTGATGACGGGTAAAGTTCATTAATATAATATGTAGAACTTCGTTATAAATCTGTGTAATGAAACTTCGTTATAAACTACTGATTAAATAAAAAAGTTTTAACTTTTTATTATACTAGCATTTTCACGAAAGGGTGAAAAAAGAATGCCAAAGACTATGGTTACGAGACCGAGCGAATGCATTTCCACAACACGCGGGATGAGGATCGCGTACAACCTAGCACCAATCATATGAGGGAAAATGATTGGTACATGTGTCATATTTTAATAGGAAAAAGGAGTATGTAATGTGACCTCAGTGATTGGCCATAGTGAAAGTGTTTGCACTCGCAATCAAGTTCATAGAGAGAACACCTCCAGCGTAATTAGGAATTACAAAGTAAAAGCATTTCATAAATATTTAAATTAATAATTTAAAATGTTTTAGTAAATTTATATATTTTAAAATCAATATCTATTAATTGTAAAAAAAAAATAGATTACATCAATAACCACAATATAATCAGATAACAATCTTTTACTACCTGATATATTTATTTGGATAATTGGCTTTTATTATTTTCCCATAGGTTACATACATCAATCCATATCATAGTATTAAAAACTGGAATATGTGGACTTAATAAACCCGGTTTCGAACCGAGAATGTTGAGATCCCAATTAACCAATTTTATAAAAAATACATTAAATAATTAATTTTTAATTAATTTTTTTTTAAAGATTTGCAACCATGATTCCAAGCCAATAGAGACAAAATATGCAAATTTTTCTCATTTATATACATGTAAAGGTGAATATATCGAAATGACACCGGGTGAAATACATATCATTGACAAAATACATAAGAAATGAGGTTCGAAATGGCCTATAAAATCCAGAAACAAAGCCTACAAACTATGGGGCCACTGGCCTACTACAAATCTACATATATGATATTAGTGATCAACATTATCACTTGAAACTTCTCATCATGATCAAACTTTTTTGGTTGAGTTTCGACTCCCAAACATTGCAACTGTTCGAGTCACAAATTTCTCTATTGGTTCAGTGACTTGAGTTTCAAACTTCTGAAGGTATTCTACCCTAATATCCATATTACTTCATTTGGTGTTCCACATGGCTTTACATGGCCTCCTATCCCATCCAAGTGTTGTTTGAACCTGTAAATACCTCCTCCTCGAAGAGATTTTTGGCAATATTTGCAGATCATTTTGCCATCAATCGTATCAGTGATCACAATGAGCCCATGTAGTATCCTTGGATTTTGAAGGCATTATGACTACTACTTAGCTCAAACTCTTTGGTTTTCCACTACTCCAGCAAAAAATCAACACTCTCCAAGCTCCCAATCAAACTCACAAAAGCTCCAAATGAAATGTGTGAGACAAATGAGAGGGGTAACCTCCTTTTAAAAGATTGGAGGGGGTGTTTTTGGAGGGAAAAAACCCTTGTTTTCCATCCAAACCAACCGGAACCTTCCTAAACTGCGTTCGGTGGGTCCCTCTGTGGCCATGGCAGCGAACCGACCGGTTTAGGATGAAACTGGTTGGTTTATCCATAAACCGACCAGTTCCATCCTAAATCAGTGGTTTATCACTGGTCGGACCGGTTTTTTTGGTCACAAGTCACCCTTAACTGAGTTTTTTTTGTCGGTTTGACTTGGCTAGCCATTGAACTGGCTAGTTTGACTAATTACCAGTTTGAACTGACCGATATATATTTCTTCTATTTATTATTTTTTTATAAAATAAAATCTTTTATTTTAAAAATTAGAAATTTATTATAATTTAGATATTGTTTTATCTTTACTTTTTATTAATTAATATTGATCCATTTATCATCAATTTAAGGTAGAGAGTTTTAGATTTTACACCATTACTCTATTTCTTTATATTATTGGAAAATGAGTTATTAATCGATTTAAATAATTTAAATTTTAGTTTAATATGGAATTAGAATTTCAATTTACATAATATCTATAAAAAATAATATCCATTAGAAAATTTGTTTTGTATTTTGAATCATTAATCTATTTACTCATATGAGTGAAAGATGAATTCCTAATCAACTAAAAATAATTTAGGTTTTAGTTTATGTTTGACAATTCAACTTTCATCCATTAGAGGAATTAATATTCTTGATTATCCTTAAAACTTTTTAATAGAATTAATTTATTTTCTTGATTAATTAAAATAAATTTGAATATCTATCTATATATATATATATATATATATATATATATATATATATATTTATATATATATATATATATATATATATATATATATATATATATATATATATATATATATATATATATACACACACACACACACACACACACATATTATTCTTCTAGGAAAAAAACCCCATATTTCTATTAATAAAAACATAAATTACAATTTGTAAACACATCTAATGTATATTCATTTGAAATCTAATAAAGGATCAATTAAAAGAGCAAGAAAAGAATTATGGCATGAGAAGTATTCATACAATATGCCTTAGAAAAAAATTAAAATAGCAAACTATGTACATAAATATTATGGCTCACCAGAGCAAAGTTTTTATCTCTATCCTATCTATTTGTGCATTTTCCCAACTGTTGGAATCTGTTTCACCAGTAACCAAAGCCAAATCTAGTCTCCCCAGTGGAGCCTCCTTGTCAGAATTTGAACTTTATGAAACATGTGCTCACTTGGATCCACCATGATCCATCCAATGTCATAGAGTCTCTGGGATCCTTTTCAACCTGATACACAATGACCGTAGTCTATTGTACCATGACAACTAGTTGTTGCTCGGTTTGAGTCATGTTTTCCTCTTCCACTTGTTCTTGAAAATTTTCTTTATATCTTCTTCATCAACTGAAGGAGGAATCTCAATAAATTTCCATCCTTTTGGTTACTTGAATTGCTACTTTTTTTTTTGGACTTTTCTTTGCCAAGGGACAATAATTCTATAGGTGACCTATTTGAAAACTTTCACAACATCTAAATGTCTCGTTTTCATAGTAGACCGTGCAAATTATTGTGCTTCAATATAATATGATCTGGAAGTCCTTTGCTCAAATCTATTTCCACACATATTCTGGCAAAAATGAAGAGGCGTTTTTTTTGTTTTTTCCGTATCTTTTTTTTTTTTTTAAATTTACCTAGTGCATTACCTGTGTCTTCCAAGGCTTGATGATGCCAGAAGGGAAGGGGAAGATTTAGAAGCTTCACACAAATTGGCATGGTAGTGACCACCATAGATATGGCATTGAAATCTGGGAACCATGGGGTGATAAACAATCTTTCCTTACACTCGAACCATGGCCCTTCTTGAAGTACAAAGTCCATGTCCTTTTGTGTATCAAATTGGATTACAAAGAAACCTTTTGAGCACACACATATATTTCACTTTGGTGTCCAAGAAAAAATTCACTAGTTTAAGGTCTCTCATTTTGGCCAAAAACCATTAAATCTACAAATGAAAATCAATTTTAATTTTACTCATGACAAATTTAATTTAAATAATATTGAATCTATATATATATATATATATATATATATATAATTTCTTTTAAAATTGTTTATAACTATGTCGATTTCCATTTTATTATGAGGTTCTTCTTCAAGACACTATAGCATATTCGTCGCCCTAAAAAGAATATGCTTTTAGGCTGGCCAATATGAGGGTTTTCGTACGAACGAGTTACTTATCACACCACCTTATTATTTGCATACCGCAAAGAATTGTCAAACTCTTTCGCTGCACAATGGCTCTTTCACTGCATAATGGGTTTGATATGTATTGTTTTACATCACAATTGGGAATCAGAAGAAGAAGTGATATTTGTAGCATAGGCGATCGTGGTAGAGAAGAAAAGCTCACAGTTGGGGGAGGAGATTGCTTAGGCAATTATAATTACCTTCAACTTTGCCCTACCTTGCCCAGCCTAAGGTATTGTTATCAAAGTAGCAACAAAAATGGAGGAGGGAGGACATTCACAACTGCAGATGGTGGATTATGAGCATACCAGGAATGCACACATAAAGGAGAAAAAAAAGCGAATGGAGCAGTTGGGCTTGCCTAAGACATTCACAGCCACACACAGTGGACTATGAACATATCAGTAATGCACGTGTAGAGGAGAAAAAGAAGCGACTGGAGCAGTTGGGCTTGCGTAATCTATGCCAAAGTCTATCCAAGCAACTTTTTGCAAAGCGCTAAAGTCCATTCCGTGCAATTCCAGAGGGTAGTATTTTTTTGAGCCCTGTACCTGTAGGCGTTCTTCAAGGCAACCCCCTATTCAACCCACTCACAATGTTTTTTTCTTTTAGGTTTATTCGTTTATTTCGCCATTTGATTTAGGTTTTGGCCATTATGTCTTTCCTCTTTTCTGTAAGGGATTTAGTGAGATGTATACATATATTTGCTTGTTTTGAAGATTTAATTTTCTTCATTGTAACTATATTTTCAAGGAGTTTATATAACTTTTTACATGTGTTCGAACCAACCAGTGTGGTTCATAATCAGGACTACAAATAAAAAAAAAATTGTAGTCTTTTAGAATATTTTTTTGGTCAATTTGGATGACACAAATAAATTTAATGATTGATGACGGGTAAAGTTCATTAATATAATATGTAGAACTTTGTTATAAATCTGTGTAATGAAACTTCTCTATAAACTACTGATTAAATAAAAAAGTTTTGACTTTTTATTATACTAGCATTTTCACGAAAGGGTGAAAAGAGAATTTCAAAGGCTATGGTTACGAGACCGAATGAATGCATTTCCACAACACGCGAGATGAGTAGCACACACAAGCCTAGCACTAGTCATATAAGGGAAAAACATTGGTACATGTGTCATATTTTAATAGAGCGAAGGAGTATGTAATGTGAGCTCGGTGATTAGCCATAGTGAAAGTGTTTGGACTCGCAAGCAAGTTCATAGAGAGAACGCCCCCGACGTAATTAGGAATTACAAAGTAAAAATATTTCACATATATTTAAATTAATAATTTTAAATGTTTTAGTAAATTTCTATTTTTTTTAAAATTAATATCTATTAATTCTAAAAAAAAATAGATTACATTGATAAACCAAAATATAATCAGATTACAATTACCAAAATATAATCAGATTACAATATTTTACTACCTCATATAGTTATTAGGATAATTGGGTTTTATTTTTTTCCCATAGGTTACATACATCAATCCATATCATAGTATTAAAAACTGAAATCTCTGGACTTAATGAACCTAGTTTCAAACCGGGATTGGTCAGATCCTAATGAACCAGTTTTATAAAAATACATTAACTTTTATTTATTTATAATTTATTTTTATTTTTTTGTTGTTTTTGTTGTTGTTTTTTTAAGATTTGAAACCATGATTCCAAGCCAATAGAGACAAAATATGCAAAGTTTGCTCATTTATATACATGTAAAGGTGAATATATCGAAATGGCACCGGGTGCAATACATATCATTGACAAAATACATAAGTAATGAGGCTCAAAATGGCCTATAAAGTCCAACAACAAAGCCTAAAAACTATGGGGCCACTGGCCTACTACAAATCTACATATATGATATTAGTGATCAACATTATCACTTGAAACTTCTCATCATGATCAAACTTTGTTGGTTGAGTTTCGACTCTCAAACTTTGCAATTGCTCGTTTCTCTATTGGTTCAGTGACTTGAGTCTCAAAATTCTGAAGGTATTCTACCCTAATATCCATATTACTTCATTTGGTGTTCCACATGGCTTTACATGACCTCCTATCCCAGCCAAGTGTTGTTTGAACCTGTAAATACTTCCTCTTGGAAGAGATTTTTGGCAATATTTGTAGATCATTTTGTCATCAATCATATTAGTGATCACAATGAGCCCATGCAGTATCCTTGGATTTTGAAGGCATGATGACTACTACTTAGCTCATAATCTTTGTTGTTCCACTTCTCCAGCAAAAAATCAACACTCTCCAAGCTCCCAATCAAACTCACAAAAGCTCCAAATGAAATGTGTGAGACAAATGAGAGGGGTAACCTCCTTTTAAAATATTAGAGGGGGTGTTTTTGGAGGGAAAAAACCCTTGTTTCCCCTCCAAAACCAACCAGAACCTTCCTAAACCGCGTTTGGTGGGTCCCTCTGCAGTCGTGGCAGTGAATCGACCAGTTTAGGATGAAACCAGTTGGTTTATCCATAAACAGACCAATTCCATCCTAAATCGGTCAGTTATCACTAGTCGAACCGGCTTTTTTGCTCACAAGCCACCCTTAACCGAGTTTTTCTGTCAGTTTGACCTGGCTAGCCAGTGAAATGGCCAGTTTAACCAACTACTGGTTTGAACCGGCCAGTTTAACCAACTACTGGTTTGAACCGACCGATATATATTTATTCTATTTAATATTTTTTTATAAAATAAAATCTATATTTTTTAAATCATAAATTTATTATAACTTAAATATTATTTTATCTTTACTTTTTATTAATTAATATTATTCCATTTATCATCAATTTAAGGTAGAGAGTTTTAGATTTTACACCATTACTCTATTTCTTTATATTATAGGAAAATTAGTTATTAATAGATTTAAATAATTTAAATTTTAGTTTAATATGAAATTAGAATTTCAATTTAGATAATATCTATAAAAAATAATATCCATTAGAAAATGTGTTTTGTACTTTTAATCATTAATCTATTTACTCATATTAGTGAAAGATGAATTCCTAATGAACTAAAAATAATTTAGATTTTAGTTTATGTTCGACAATTCAACTTGCATCCATTAGAGGAATTAATATTCTTGATTATCCTTAAAACTATGTAATAGAATTAATTTATTTTCTTGATTAGTTAAAAGCAATTTGAATATTATTTTATTTTGTTTTATTTTCCTAGGAAAAAAACCCCTAATTTATATTAATAAAAACATAAATTACACTTTGTAAACACATTTAATGTATATGCATTTGAAATCTAATAAAGGATCAATTAAAAGAGCAAAAAAATAATTATGGCATGAGAAGTGTTCATACAATATGCCTTAGAAAAAACAGAAAATAGAAAACTATGTACATAAATATTATGGCTCACCAGTGCAAAGTTTTTATCTTAATCCTATCTATTTGTGCATTTTTTTCCAATTGTTGGAATCTATTTCAATAGTAACCATAGCCAAATCTAGTCTCCCTAGTGGAGCCTCCTTGTCAGAATTTGAACTTTATGAAACATGTGCTTACTTGGATCCACCATGATCCATCCAATGTCATAGAGTCTCTGGGATCCTTTTCAACCTGATACACAATGACCATAGTCTCTTGTACCATGACAACTAGTTGGTTCTCGGTCTGAGTCGTGTTTTCCTCTTCCATTTGTTCTTGAACATTTTCTTTATATCTTCTTCATCAATTGAAGGAGGAATCTCAATAAATTTCCATCCTTTTGGTTACTTGAGATGCTACCTTTTATTTTTTGAACTTTTCTTTGCCAAGGGACAATAATTCTATAGGTGACCTATTTGAAAACTTTCACAACATCTAAATGTCTTGTTTTCATAGTAGACCATGAAAATTATTGTGCTTCAATATAATATGATCTGGAAGTCCTTTGCTCAAATCTATTTCCACACATATTCTGGAAAAAATGAAGAGGAACTTTTTTTGTTTTTTCCATATCTCTCTTTTTTCTAATTTACCTACTGCATTACCTGTGTCTTCCAGAGCTTAAAATGCCAGAAGGGAAGGGGAAGATTTGGAAGCCTCACCCAAATTGGCATGGTAGTGACCATATAGATATGGAATTGAACTCTAGGAACCATGGTGTGATAAAAAATCTTTCATTACCCTCAAACCATGGCCCTTCTTGAAGTACAAAGTCCATGTCCTTTTGTGTATCAAATTGGATTACGAAGAAACCTTTTGAGCACACAAATATATTTCACTTTGGTGTCCAAGAAAAAATTCATTATTTTAAGGTCTCTCATTTTGGCCAAGAACCATTAAATCTACAAATGAAAATCAATTTGGATTTTACTCATGAAAAATTTAATTTAAATAATATATATATATATATATATATATATATATATATATATATATATATATATAATTCTTTTAAAATTTGTTTATAACTATGTCGATATGCATTTTATTATGAGGTTCTTCTTCAAGACACTGTAGCATATTCGTCGCCCTAAAAAGAAATGCTTTTTGGCTGGCCAATACGAGGGTTGTCGTATGAACGAGTTACTTTATCACACCACCTCTTTATTTGCATACCCTAGAGAATTTTCAAGATCTTTCGTTGCACAATGGATCTTTCACGTAATGGCTCTTTCACTGCATAATGGGTTTGATATGTATTCTTTTATATCACAATTGAGCATTAGAACAAGAAGTGATATTTGTAACAGAGGTGATCATGGTAGAGAAGAAAATCTCACAGTTGGGGGAGAAGATTGCTTAGACAATTATACTTACCTTCAGCTTCGCCCTTCCTTGCCCAGCCTAAGGTATTGTTATCAAAGTAGCCACAGAAATGGAGGAGGGAGGACATTCACTGTTGCAGACAATGGATTATGAGCATAGCTGGAATGCACGCATAAAGGAGAACAAGAAGCGAATGGAGAAGCTGGGCTTGCCTAAGACATTCACAGTCGTAAACAGTGGACTATGAACATATCAGGAATGCATGCGTAGAGGAGAACAAGAAGCGAATGGAGCAGTTTGGCTTGCCTAATCTATGCCAAAGTATATCCAAGCGACTTTCTGCAAAGCAGCATAGTCCATTCCGTGCAATTCCACAGAGTAGGCTTGTTTTGAGCCCTGCACCTATAGGCGTTCTTCAAGGCAACCCCCTATTCAACCTACTCACAATGTTTTTTTCTTTTAGGTTTATTCATTTATTTCGCCAATTGATTTAAGTTTTGGCCATTAAGTCTTTCCTCTTTTCTGTAAGGGATTTAGTGAGATGTATACATATATTTGGTTATTTTGAAGCTTTAATTTTTTTCATGGTAACTATATTTTCAGGGAGTGTATATATTTTTTTACATGTGTTCGATTTGTAGGCTGCAAAATGTTACCCATGTTTCATATGTGGAAATTGTTCCAATGTTTAAAGAAAATTCTGATTCAAGGTCCATTCATTTGCTTCAACATGGAAACAAACCTGAGATTTACACAGAAGAGCAAAATAAACTTTTAGGGTTATGGCAGACTGAATGGGTTCTTTTTCAAGATGGGTATGGGCCCGATGGAAATAGGATTTATGACTATGTTCGGGGAAATACATTTCATCAGTGTAGGAAATGTTATTTCAATGTGTTTTTTTTCTAATGGCATGTTCCCTTATGCCTGATTGCATGTTGTTTTAGATTGAAGTGTCACCCACCCGGAGAAATGTTTCTCTTTGAAGAAGTGAATTGATGATACCTGTACCCATATTTGACTTGGTCATTAATTACTGGAGAATATTTCTCTTTCGAAAAGTGATCTGATGAAGCTCGTACTATATTTGGCTTCGTCATTAGTCTTTAATGTTGTTCATAGTCCCTTGAACTAATTACAGAAACCTTTATTTGAAATGGACAATGATTACTACAAATATTGAGACACCTATTTCAGATAGTTTCCAAAATGTGAAGTTGGGTTACACTTTTTGCCTTTTTCTGAGAAAAAATTACCACTTTTTTTTTTTCAACATTCTGCAAGCCAAAACAATTTTTCTGTTTAGAATTACATTTTGCGATAAAAATAAAAGTCGTCAGAAATTTTATTAGCTTTCTATTAATTATTTTTTGGAATTTTTTTATACACATTTGATATGTCAACATAGCATTTCTTTGAGGGTGTGTTTTTTAATAATCAAAGGATTCATAAAAAGTCATGTTAATACGCGCTAGTGTATTCTTTGAAAAATTTGTGTTTTTGAGAAACAAAATGTGTTACAACAATCTAGATAGAGTCTACTTCGGTTTTTTTATATTTACAAAACCAATTGATGCATATCATAATTACTAGAATTTTTTGAACTGATCCAATATGAAAAAACTACATATTTTGAATATGTTTCGTGACGCACGAAATTTCTCAACATATAAGTTATAAACTAAAAATCTAAAAACTACCCATTACAGACGACGGACCAATGTAATGCATCATAATTTTTTCAATTCTTTTTACAGTGTATTTTGGAGATACAGAATATTGATTTCACTGAATCATAATGACCTTCATAAATTGTTTACACCTGTTTTATTACAAAATTAATTAAAATTAGTAAATATTTATGAAATTCCATAAAAGTTATATTTCCTGAAAGTAGATTGAATTTTGAAAATGCTTGTCTTGGTTCCAATAGTTAATTCATAATGTTTCATGGAGTTTAATCAGTCCAAAGTTGAAGATATGTATTCAGAGCTTGGCTTTGCATAATTGCAGACGTGTTAGTTCGGCCGAACTTTTAAAAAAAATTCGGCTGAATCGTTTTTTTGTGCTGACAGCCCGTCAAGTCTAACTACACAAAAGTTCGACCGAATTTATTATAAAAGTTTGGCCGAAATTTTACTTGACTTTCCATTGGCCAAAATATACAACGAAGCCTCTAAAAAAAAAACATTTCGCAGCAATATATATTGATGTAAAAGCATTCATCATTTTCACATAATTTCGCTTCTTCATTTAGTCTGATTTTGCAAAGGTCTAATTTTTCAAAGGATTGTTTTGGCTTTAAGGACTTTTCTTGGAGGTACATTCAAAGGACATGTTTGCAAAGGATTGTTTTGGGTTTAAGGACTTTTCTTGGAGGTACATTCAAAGGAAATTTCATGGAGGTACGTGATAATTTTTGGATGTTTTTTGGGCTTCATTTTTTTTGAAGGTATTTTGTTTTTAGAGGTTTTGGGCTTAATTTTCATTATTTTTTTTCTTTTAAGGTATTTTGCTTTTAGAAGTTTTGGGCTTAATTTTCATTGGTTTTTTTTAAGTATTTTGTTTTTAGAAGTTTTGGGCTTAGTTTTCAAATGATATTTTTTTGGATGTATTTTGTTTTTAGAGGTTTTTGGGCTTAATTTCCAAAAGAAATTTTTTGGTTTTAAGGTATTTTGTTTTTAGAAGTTTTGGGCTTAATTTTCATTGTTTTTAGAGGTTTTGGGCTTAAATTTCAAAGGACATTTTTTTGGATGTATTTTGGTTTTAGAGGTTTTTGGGCTTAGTTTCCAAAAGACATTTTTTGGACTTAATTTCGAAAGGACTCTTTTTAGGCTTAATATTCAAAGGACATTTTTTGGAAGTATTTTTTAAAGTGATATTTTTTTAGAGGCTTTTTTGAAATATTTTTTACAGTGGAATTTTTTAAGAAGTTGGAATTAATTTTCAATGGACATTTTTTGGAGGTATTTTTTGAAGTAGCATTTTTTTAGAGTGCATGTTTTGGGTTGAAGTAAATCTTTTATAATGATTTTTTAAAATGAGTTTTGTCTAACTTTTTAAATGAAATTTTTTTGCAAGACTTGGAAGGAAATGTTTTGAGCTTCCTTTCATTTTTATAAGACATTTTTTATCGAATTTTTTAAAGTAAGTGTTTTGGATTGAAGTATGTATTTTTTGCAAAAATTTTAAAATGATTTATTTTTATTTATTTATTTTTTAATTAAATATTTTGTGATGTTTTTTTTTAATTGAGTTTTTGTCTAAATTTTTGAAGGAAAATTTTTGAACTTCATACTCTATTATCATGAGAAATCGAAGGAATTACACGAGAAAATATGATCGAACAAGAGACCTTGAGGAACATAGAGAAGAGGGGAGAGGATCTCGCAAAAGAAAAAGAGAAGCACTCTCAAATATTGAAAGGAAAAATCAACCTCAACTAGAAATTGAAGTAAGTATGTAAATGTAAATATTATGAGTTTGATATTTAAAATTTTCCTAGTGTAAAATGTGAAGCTTAATTTTTATTTGTTGAACTAATTTGAAAAATATTTTGTAATGTAAACAGAGAGAGATATTCCTCAAAACATTGATGATGATATACAAAATTTTGAAAGAGAAAGTGAAAGAGATATTGAACTAATGATTGAAGAAGGTGAAAATTTTGAAAGAAATTCAAGTGAGTAAATTGAATCACAAGGTGTATATATATATATATATATATGTTGAACACATGCGCGTATTATTGAAATTATACATATTTATTAATTTAGTTATTTATTGAATATGTAAACTTATTATGTACTATTTGTTTGAATATGTACAGATGAAATCAATGTCGATGATGAGATATTAGAAAATGTTGACACTCACACATATGGAGATAAAAGAGTTGACCATGTTATACGATATCGTGTTAAACACATTTTTGATATGTACTTCATAAAGGAAAATGTGACAGTTCAAGCCCAAATGTTGAAAGGTCTCCTATCATTAGGGAAATTAAAAGAAGCTACGACTTTATTGGGTATTTGAAAATCAACAAAAGATTAAAAAAATGAATGAAAATGTAATACAAAATATAAATAGTGCTATAAATTCAATTAGAAGATCTAGACATAAATTTTTTTCAATTGTATGTAGAGAAACACATATGGCAGTGGTTTCATCAAGTACTAAAGAGAATCGCTTGGTAAAACATATGGCACGAGCATTAGGAACCTCACGAAAAACTTTGCACAAACATCGGAAATTTCGGTTGCAAATAGATGTAAATGATGAACTCGCTTGTTGGAGAGCTATTTGTAGGCAACCATACAAAGATAGACTTGGAGAAAATGTTAAAAAAACAATATATGAATATTGGATGAAAAATTCATGTGTTTCACCAAATGCAAGGGATGTGATGCGAAGAAGAATAACATGAAATCAGTACGAAGAACATGAAAAAAATTTCTTGGACACCACTCAAATAGAGTTGTTCAATAAGTTCAAAGAAGAGAATCATGAAATTCATGTCTCAATTAGTGCTTTTGTTCAACAAAAACCATGGTATGTAAAACCTATCACTGTACGCGACACTTGTTGTTGTCATTATCATGTGGAATTTTAGATATATTATGACACATTCCTTAATTTTGGTAGAACATTTTGGAAAGATTCACCTCCTCCTTCCACTATCCTTGATTTCATATCTAAAATTCTATGTGGAAGAGAAAGCGATGAATTATTTTACGAAAAGAAATGTGTTGGTGGTAAAAAAAGCAACGATTGTGGAAATTTGACTAAATTTTAAAAAAAATATTGTACTGATATAAATGATCAATCATTGTCCAACATGAAAGTGAAATGGAAGGGATATGAATATATCCATGTTGGACATTGGATAAACCAACACTCCCCATGTGTTTCATGACATGGACTAACCGCCTCTCGTGGATCCTTATCTCTGGCGATGCGATCATTGACTAACACCTGTGGGTTTTGGTCTAACGGCAATCGTGATTCCAACAAGTGGTATCAGAGCGTAGGTCACGAGTTCAATACACACCCGGCTCACATTGGGGGGGAGATTGTTGGACATTGGATAAACCAACACTCCCTGTGTGTTTCGTGACATGGACTAACCACCTCTTGTGGATCCTTATCTCTGGTGATGCGATCATTGACTAACACCTGCGGGTTTTGGTCTAACGACAATCATGATTCCCAACAATCCATACATCGATTCAAGGTTCAAATAGTGCTAAAAGAATTGAATTACAAGAAGAAGAAATTTTTGTGATAGATTTTTTGAGAAAGTTTGAGGCAAAAATTTATAAATACACCAAGTATTCCCATAGAGCTCGATGGAAGGACTTGCAATTCAAAAAATCCCGTGAATTTTTTCCACCAGTGACCATTTTGTTAGTAATTGATTTTGCAGAAAACTACACATTTGTTCCACAAAAAATAAATTCAGAGTGAATACTATCATTTTGACCAAGTCTCCATGCTCAACCATATTCTATATAGACAAGTTGAACAAAACGTCGATCATATAGAAAGAACCAGTGAAAATAAACATGTTATTAAAGAATATCACTTTTATATTAGTGACAATCGTACACATGATACATATTTTGTACAACACTGTTTTGGAAAGATTTATGAATCATTGAAAAGTTGTGGAATACAATTCAATGAACATTGGATATGGTTAGATGGATGCGCATGTCAATTAAAATCTTCACGATCATTCTTTTGGTTATGTTGTCTTCATAAGAAAACCTGCATTAAGCAATGTTGGAATTTATTTGAGACTAACCATGGAAAAGGAGAACATGATGGTGCAGGGGCATGCATAAAATGAGCACTTCAAAGATATCAAATGAACCCCTCTACAAACCAACTTGTGGATGATAAAAAAGTTGTTCAATGGTGCATCACTGCTCTAAGCCATGAGACTAATCGACCAAGGGAAGTGCGAAGGTACATTCAATTTAATTTTTATTGGATATCCAATTTTAAAAAGTGTACATTTATCATAATGATTATCTTTGATGGTATTTTGATATCATATTTACATTCTTATTTGAATTTTCCATATATAGGTTTTTTTGGCATATTGGGATCGAAGATGTAGATAGATTAATTGGAAATGACGTTGAAACAATAAAAGGGACTAGAAAACTAAATTCAATTAAAACAAATTTGTCCACAAATGTGTTTGCATTGGATAAAAGAAAATATTCTTGTTTTGGTCATGTTTGCATAGACAACACAGAATCCAATGATGTTTGTGAAAACAAAATGTACGTAAAATATTGAAACAAACATAGCTAAATACAAAGGGGAAAATGTCTGTTGCAATGTTTGAAGAAATGCAATCAGAGGAGACTATAATATCATATGATGTTGATCGAGTTTCTGATCTTGTTAGAGAATGTAACATTTGAATGATTTCAAATGATAGAGATCTAGAAATAGAAACTAAAATTAATTTAAAGTTAATTTTTCATGTTAATTATGATCTAAATTTAAATACATAAGTTTGTTTTATTATGCAGGAGATGTTTTTGCTGTAATTGCACCTACCGAGAATGATGAAAATGTGAAGTATTATTTGATGCCTTGCACTGAATGAAAGATGAAATTATTAGAAAACTATAATGATCACGAGTTTCCATATGACAGAGGATCTATTATATTGAAAGGTTATTTTTCAGACAAACTAATCAAAGTGGGGATTTTTTTATAACTTTGAAGACTATGAAATTGATGTCATAAGTTGTCAATATAGTCACTTGGTGTGTGCAACACTCATAAATTTTATAGAGGTTCAGTCAAATAAAAAAATGAAAATAAAGAAATGGAAAATGTCAAAATCCGATCATGAACGGATCATTGAAGATGGCATTCCATTGGAATTTTTTTGATTGAACTGCCCAACAATTTCTTCTAGTTGGATTCATGTTTTAGAACTTCCAAAACTCAATTAAAAATTGAACTGCCTTGTTATGTTATCTATGCAAGTGTTTGCACATGTACATTATTTTGGTACATGCACACTAGTATCAATTGAAAGTAGCTTTTATATACATGCATTGATGAAAAATGTTGCATGTATTGGATATATATATGTTCTAGAATGCAGTTCACTAAAATTAGCTTTTCTCTGTGCATTGATGGAAAATGTTGCAAGTACTGGATATATATGTTATAGAATTATTGGATATATATATGCTATAGAATGCAATTAACTGAAAATAGATTTTCTATGTGCATTGATGAAAAATGTTGCAAGTACTGGATATATATGTTCTAGAATGCAATTAACTGAAAGTACTTTTTCTATGTGCATTGATGAAAAATGTTGCATGTACTGGATATATACATGTTCCAGGCAATTAACTGAAAGTAGATTTTCTATGTGCATTGATGAAAAATGTTGCATGTATTAGATATATATATGTTCTAGAATGCAATTAAATGTTCAAGTAGTTTTACTATGTGCATTGATGAAAAATGTTTCACATACTGAATATATATGTTCTAGAATGAAATTAACTGAAAGTAGCTTTTCTATTTGCATTGATGAAAAATGTTGAAGTACTATATATATATATATATATATATATGTTCTAGAATGCAATTAACTGAAAGTAGCTTTTCTATGTGCATTGATGAAAAATGTTGCACGTACTGGATATATATGTTCCAGAATGGAATTAACTAAAAGTAACTTTTCTATACATGCATTGATGAAAAATGTTGCACATACTAGATATATATACATTATAGAATGCATTTTTAAAATTTTATGATTGTTTGACACATCTAACAAGACCTAGAATCTTATGATTGTTTATATATATATATATATATATATATATATATATATGTATGTATGTATTGTACTTCAATTGTTTTAACATATATATTCAAACATGTGTACTGAAATCATTTCTACATGTACATATATTCATGTGATTTTTTTTGTTTGGAAAATGACAACTTGCATTTAAAAACAAAACATTATATCATAATCACATGCCAAATATAGTTCAACCATCCAAAACTAGAGTTTTAAAAACAAAAACATTAGATGACAACATTAATTGACATGCCAATTGTAGTTCAACTTTCCAATAAAAATAAAACATTATATCACATGCCAAATGTAGTTCAACCATCCAAAACTTAAGTTTTAAAAACAAAACATTATATATCACAACATTATCTCACATGGAAAATGTAGTTCAACCATCCAAAATTTAATCTTTAAAAATAAAACAAATTATAACACAACATTGCTTCACATGCCTAATGTAGTTCAACCATCCAAAACTTGAGTTTTATTAACAAAATATTATAGACCACAAGTATCAAGTATCAAGTAACATTACTTCACATGCCAAATGTAGTTAAACCATAAAAATTTAAAAGAAAAAAAAATTATAACACAACATTACTTCACATGCCAAATGTAGTTGAACCATTAAAAACTTAGGCTTTAAAAACAAAACAAATTATAACACAACATTACTTCACATCACATGCCAAATGTAGTTCAACCATCCAAAACTTGAGGTTTAAAAGCAAAACAAATTATATAACACTGTAACATTATTTCACATGCCAAATGTAGTTCAACCATCCAAAACATACGTTTTAAAAAAATTATATATCACATTCACATGTACCAAATATAGTTCACATAAAATATGTCCAAAATGTGTAGATCTCAAAAGTCTCAAGTGTCAAGTATCAAGTTATATATGACTGCATCTAGATAAGACTATATATTAAAAAGTAAATTTAAGACTAAATCTATTGAAAATATAATGTTGCACGTGCACATGTTCATCATCCATCAAATATAGATGGATGTAGTGTCTCTCCCAACAAAGTCACGATCCTCGAGCTATCCTACGAAGCATGGGGAACCTGTACACAATGTATACAAACATTAAAATATAATGTTTTAAAATTGAATGAGAATATATAGAACTTCATGTAAAAAACAAAATGTAAAAAAAATCATGCAATACCTCATGAGGTTCCCTCTCCATTTGTTGCTCATCTACTAAAACTTCCCCCATAGGAACATCTTCAATAGTGAATTGTATAATATATATATATTAAAAATTTTCAAATGAAAATGCATGTACAAACTTATTTTCAATAATATTAAAAAAAAAGTTAGACAACTCGTTCAAATGGTTGAAATGGTGTGGATGTTCCTATCTCCATCTCTAGAGTCTGTGGAGAAAAGAAATCCTCTATCAGAACCTAAAATTCAAAAATATAAAATAACTCAAGATGAAGATCTCAATTTATAATAAAAATTTTAAACATCAATTTATAAATTATAACTTAAAAACATATATTTAAATGAAAAATTGAATACTTGTGCTAGTGGATTTGCTACATCTCTTAAGAGAGGCTCCAAAAGAAAATCTCCGAAAACCTAAAATTCAAAAAATTTAAAATAACTCAAAATCTCTAGATATCAATTTATAATAAAAATTTTAAATTCAATTTATAACTTATAACTTAAAAACATATATATATTTAAGTGAAAAATTGAATACTTTTGCTAGTGGATTTGTCACATCTCCTAAGAGTGGCTTGGAAAGAAAATCTTCGAAAACCTAAAATTCAAAAAATTTAAAATAACTCAAGATCTAGATATATCTCATTTTTTAATGGAACTTTTTAGGTGGAATATATAACTTAAAAACATAAATTTTAAAAGTGAAAAATTGTTCATACTTGTGATGGTGGATTTGGCACATCTCCCAAGGAAGAAGAAGGTATCGCCATCCCAAAAAGATCAGACAGAATTAGAATCTATTAAAACATTTTATTATATATATGTACATGTACATGTGTGCACAATTATTTATTTTAGAATATCTCATCATGTTTCGATATATATAATAATAGATAAGAAATAATTGCACATCATTTGTTCACTTAAAAAACACTAACATTTGCCAACATATCTTGATGGTGAGAACCATCTTGATTGTATTATTGATGGTGAGACCCATCTTGATTGTTTGAACTGGAGGCTATGACCGTGATATTAACATTTTCTTCATTCAACAAGCGTGAAAACTACAAATGGTGTTAACATACAATGATACATTTTTGTTATATTAATGTATACAAATAAATGTATGTATATATGTATTTATTGCAAATTGTACATGTGCTAAAATAATTGAACCCTAACCATTAACACATACCGTTCCCATGCCCTATTTCTCATGAACAATTAGGTCCTACCAACCATTGTGACAATTATTTGCATATGTTTTGAGATCTTAAACACTCATGTTGTCAATCTCTTCATCTGTATAATACACAAAATTAACACGTGCATTCTCACATGCACTTTGTCGATTCAGACAAACATTGAATCCACCCAATCCACTATGAACATTTTCAATGATGGCATCCCTTGCTTCTCGACTAATTTGAGAAGTGGCATCCATCTTTGACCGCAAATTTTCGACACGAATAGGTCGACTAACCAATGGTGGCTCATGGAAAAGCAACTCAACATCGCGCCTAGCACCCATACGGTCACACAATCGACCTTTCCCAGGACCAAAAAAATCAGAAGGAAGGTCATTGTAATTGGGTTTCATTTGCAAAAATAATTTTGCAAAATAAAGTGGAACCTCGTCATTCCATGGCAGTCTTCCATAGGCCGCAAGGTGTCTATCATACAAATAGTGATCTATATGAGGGTGCTTGAAATATTGCACCTTCAACATCTTTCTTTTCGACCCTTCTTTGAAATTAAACATAGACTCGGCCATTTCTGTTGTAACTCTTTGTTTAACAATCTCCCATTTATCGGGACCCATCACTGTTTCCTTTCTTTTTCTCATCACTTCTACAAAAGTATCAATGGTTGGCCCAAGCTTTCGGTACACATCTACTAGTTCGCTTAAAGAGTGTGTAAATATTTCCAAGCTTTGTCAACTCTCAACAGGTAGAGTCAAAGCCACGAGATCTCTCTTCAATTTTTCATGAAGATGTTGACACCTTTCTAAGGTGAATTGCTCCATGTTTATTTCCTAAGGTATATCAGAAATGTCGAATGGATAAGTCGTGGTTGGTGGACAACCTTCTTCTTGAATGACGTGTTCTTTCCTATGTCTTTTTTAGCAACATTTGGAGCAGCATTTTCAGCCTCTACATCAATATATATAAAATTTTATATTAAAAAAACGCATGTAAAGAAATTTGTACAAATTGAATGAAATTAATATTCAAATTGATGGCTACCTCGATGTGGTTGGCTAACATCTTGCCCACCCTGAGACTGTTGAGAACCAGAACAAACCTGCTGAGAACCAACATGACCACCGATTGGTTGAGAACCAACACGACCATCCATTGATTAGCCTCTAGGGGAATACATATTACGACCTTCATGAAATCCGCGAGCACTTATTGATGGCCCTCCAAGGGAATGTGAACCACCACCAACCTCACGAGACGAGAGAGAAGGTTCATAAAAAAATATGAATTTATAATCATTTCAAAAATACATTCATATATATAAATACATGTACATATTCATTAATTAAATTGCGTGAACGATACCATGATTGTGTGAACCATGGGCATGCTCCATTGATGGAGTAGACACCCTTCTCCTCTTAGCTTCTAAAAAAAAAAATGAAACTTAGTAAAAACTAATTTAACCCACAAAATTGATAAAAAATCAATTCCATATGTACACACATGTATGTATATGTATGGAGATTTAAGATTATATTTAAATACCATGAACATCGCTTGATCCCTGATCCACCTCTGTCATAGAGATATGGGATTTTTTTTATCTTCGTCATTCATCCTCCATGATATATATATATATCTACAGTGGAGATTTACAATTATTTTTTTAAATTACTATTTAAAATAAATTCAAAATAAATTTCAGAAAATTAATGTAATTTAGTGTACACAAATGATGTAAAACACAAATTTCAAAGCACTAATTGATGTGTGAAACTCAATTTAAGCAAAAAAAATTATAAAAATGTTAAGTTCACCAAATTGCGCTTTACATGGTGGGAGCACACTTGGTATATAATTGAAAAAAACACATGATCATTAAAAAAGACGCATGAAACTCCATTTAAACAAAAATTTGTTGAAGTTCTCACATTTTAATTTTATAAAAATTAAGGAGGATTCACCAGATTCTACGCTTTGTTGGTGTGGTGGGAGCACACTTGGTATATAATTGAAAAAAACACATGATCATTAAAAAAGACGCATTTTTAAGTACAAAACACACACATATCCAAGATATGTTACAATTTCCATCAATAAATTTTGAAGGAGATCGTCTCAACACTAATTCATCTTTGAGAGATGAATCTTGAATTTTTGAAGAAGAGTGTCTCAAAACTAATTCATCTTTGAGAAATGAATCTTGCATTGGCATTGCCCCAGATAATTCTAATTCATCTATTAATTCATCTTTGATAGATGAATTCCAAATTGGCATTGCCCTAGTCAATAGATCAACAGACATCTTATTCACATTTGTACAATGTCTTATACTAAAAAATTGAAATTGGCTAACAATATTGTTTGCTTTTCCATGGAGTTATTTTAGCCTCTCCTTCTTAACTTGGTACACGCCTTTCATCTGGTTGCACACAAGTTTGGAATTGGTGAAAACTACAATTCCATTTGATCCATACTCCCTAGATGTTCCCAAGCCTTCTATCAATGCAATATAATATGCCTCGTTGTTTGTTGTTCTTCCCGGTATATTCATTTTCCTTTGGATGACTTTGCTAGTTGCAATATTGGAAAGCACATATGTAATCACTGCTTTCCAGGATTAGGATAGCAAGAAACATATATGCATAATGTTCATTTTTCAACCATATTTAGTGGGTTTTTTTATCCCTGAAAAAAATAAATTCAATAAAAATATATCAAATTAACATTTATTGCAAATGAATGGGAAGAAATGACACATGTGCATGAGATAAATGAAATGTGCATGGTTTATCTTAAATATTGAATTAAATTTTATGGTAGAATTCACACCTAGAAATGAGATGCGTTAAATATTGCATTGCCTATAGTTTAAGGGAGATTTATGACACATAGACATGGTTCATGCATGGTTTGCATGAAATTTTGCCTTAAAATTTATGGGAGAAATCACATCTAGAAATGACATGCCTTAAAAAAGGATGAGATCCAAAGGCTACCTGGCCCTTTACATGCCTTAAGAAGGATGAGATCTAGAGGCTACCTAGCCCCTTTACAAACTACTTTAGAACTTTTAGAAGTTAAGACTCAAACAACAAAATAAAATCCTATGGAAGTTCAGCCACTTTTGGTTCAGTTTTTAGGCCTTAAAGTTTGCCTTGAATTAATGGGGGAAAGCCTTGAGTTTGGGGGATCCTATGCTATGAGAGTTCAACCACTTTAGGTTCAATTTTTAGGCCTTAAAGTTTGTCGTGAATTAATGGGAGAAAGCCTTTCGTTTGTGGGAGAAATGATATTTACATGGTTTGCAAAATTATTTTATGCACTAATACTAAAACAAATAGTTGTGGTGGTTGATGAAGTTATGTCAAAAGTCACACCTTTATGAGTTTGTGGGAGAAATGAAATAGAAATGACACATGCCTTAAATTTTGCTTAAATTTTTATGGGAGAAGGGAGAAATGACACATGTACAAGGTTTGCCTTAGAGTGGTAGTGGTTTATGGATATTAAAATGAAGAAATTCTATTTATGTTCCAGAGATTGAATGTAGGGACATTTACTAGATATGTCACCTTTGAGAAAATATGAGATCTAGAGACTACTTGGCTCTTTATAAAATCTGCCTTTAGAACTTGTAGAAGTTAACACTCAACATACAAACTAAAATATTATGGAGGTTCAAAAGCCTATGAGAGTTCAACCACTTTAGGTTCAATTTTCAGGCCTTAAATTTTGCCTTGAATTAATGAGAGAAAGCCTTTAGTTTGTGGGAGAAATGACATTTACATGGTTTGAAAAATTATTTTATGCACTTACTAAAACAACTAGTGGTAGTGGTTGATGAATTTATGTCAAAAGTCATGCACCTTTATGATTTTGTGGGAGATATGACAAATTTCTTTATAGTTTATGGGAGAAATAAAACAAAAATGACACATGCCTTAAAGTTCGCCTAAAATTTTATGGGAGAAGGGAGAAATGACACATGCACAAGGTTTTCCTTAAAGTGGTAGTGATTTATGGATATTAAAATGAAGAACTTATATTTCTGTTCCAGAGATTGACTATAGGGGCATTTACTGGATATGTCACCTTTGAGAAAAGATGAGATCTAGAGGCTACCTGGCCCTTTATAGACTTTGCCTTTAGAACTTGTAGAAGTTAACACTCAACAAACAGACTAAAATCCTATGGAAGTTCAAAATCATATAAGAGGCTACCTAGCCATTTACATGAAATGACATGCCTTAAGAAAGAATGAGATTCAGAGGCTACATGGCCCTTTACATTCCTTAAGAAAGGATGAGATCCAGAGGCTACCTGGCCCTTTAAAGACTCCTATAGAACTTGTAGAAGTTAAAACTCAACAAACAAACTAAAATCCTATAGAAGTTTAGCCACTTTAGGTTCAGTTTTTAGGCCTTAAAGTTTGCCTTGAGTTTTGGGGATCCTATCCTATGGACGTTCAACTACTTTAAGTTCAGTTTTTAGGCCTTACAAATTTTCCTTGAATTAAAGGGAGGAAGCCTTGAGTTTGGGGGACCCTATCCTATGGAAGTTCAACTACTTTAGGTTCATTTTTTAGGCCTTAAAGTTTTCCTTGATTTAATGGGATAAAGCCTTGAGAAATGACACATTCTTTAAATTTAATGGGAGAAAGCCAACATGACACATGATTTAAAAATTTTCCTAAGAATTTATGGAAGAAATGACACATGTATGGGACAAATGACACATGTACATAGTTTTCCTTAAAGTGGTTGTGGTTTATGGATATTAAAATGAATAACTTCTATTTAGATCTATTCCAGAGATTGACTGTAGGGGCATTTACTGGATATGTCACCTTTCACAAAAGATGAGATCCAGAGGCTACCTGGCCCTTTACAGACTCTGCCTTTAGAACTTATAGAAGTTAACACTCAACAGACAGACTAAAATCCTATGGAAATTCAAAATCCTATGGAATTTCAAACACTTTAAGTTTTTAGGCCTTAAAGTTTGCCTTGAATTTATGGGAAAAGCCTTTAGTTTGTGGGAAAAATGGCATGTCCATCGTTTTCCTTAAGTTTATGGGAGAAATTAGATCTATAAATGACATGCCTTAAAGTTTTCCTTGCCTAAAGTTTAAGATAGAAATGAAATGTACATAGTTTTCCTTAAAATTTTCATTATAATATATGGGAGAAATGAAATTGTCTTATAGTTTTTGGGAGAAATGACATAGAAATGACATATGTCAAAAGCCACAGGGTTTGCCTTAGAATTTAGTTTTCCTTAGAATTTAGTTATTCATGAAATTTATGGGAGAAATCACATCTATAAACCTTTATTTTGACATCTATAAATAGGCTAAGAACATTAAGAAAAAAAATTCAACTTACACATTAGTTATGTCCTTATATGAAGTATGATTTATCACTTATAAATTTTTTTAATAATTTATAATAATGTCATTTTTGGCTTGTACTATCATTCATCCTTGATATGTACAAGATTTTTACAACTTCAACATCAACCTACACTATCATTATAAATTAGTTATGTCCTTAATAAGAAGTATGATTTAGCACTTATCAAATTGTTTAATAATCTATAATAATTGATATGTAAAAGAATTTTACAATTTCAACATCAACCTACACTATCATCATATCACTGTAGCCATGTCAATCTAGATTATTTATATCCATTACATCATAAAACACTCCACATTTAACATTTTAAAAGAATAAATCAACATGGAAGGTGTTAATTTAGGTACATTAAAACATTCCAATTTTAACATTTTACAATAATAAAGCAACATGGAAGGTGTAAATTTAGGTACATTAATAAAATACAGCCATGTTAATCTAGATTATTAAGATCCATTACATCATAAAACACTCCACTATTAACATTTTACATTTTACTCACCTTGAGTTTGGGGGATCCTATCCTATGGAAGTTCAATGTAGCCATGTCAATCTAGATTATTAAGATCCATTACATCATAAAACGCTCCACTTTTAACATTTTACATTTTACTCCATTTGAGTTTGGGGGATCATATCCTATGGAAGTTCAGCTACTTTCAGTTTCTAGGCCTTAAAGTTCGCCTTGAATTAATGGGAGAAAGCCTTGATAAATGACACATGCTTTAAAGTTAATGGGAAAAAGTCAATGACACATGCTTTAAAGTTTTCCTTAAGAGTTTATGGGAGAAACGACACATGTATGGGAGAAATGACACATGTACACGATTTTCCTTAAAGTGGTTGTGGTTTATGTATATTAAAATGAATAACTTATATTTAGATCTATTCCAGAGATTGACTGTAAGGGCGTTTACTAGATATGTCACCTTTATGGTTCATAAAGATGAGATCAGGGTTCTGGCCCTTCTGAGACTCTTCTTTATAGAACTTATAGAAGTTAACACTCAGCAGAGACAAACTAAAATCTATGGAAGTTCAGCCACTTTAGGTTAGTTTTTTAGGCCTTAAAATTTTCCTTTAATTAATGGGAGAAAGCCTTTAGTTTTAGAGTAACCTTATAAAATGCTTTAATGTGAATATAGTACTTTACCTACAAAGCAATGGAATTGAAGATTGTGCTTATATCGGAAGTTATATGCATGACATCTTTATCTTCCCTACTGAAATGCTATTATCTTCCTTTCCTTGTATATTTCTTGTCTTGAAAGAATGGATTTTTTTTTTGAATGTCATAGTTTTCAAGATGTGTAGTTGTTAGTTGGTTTCACTTGGTATACTCAAAGGGCTAGACATTTCGAATAATTTAGGAAGGTTGGTTTATTTGAAGTCAATCATGTCATTTTGAAATATAGAAAACTTAAGTGAGGAAGGCCGAAAATGAAAATAGTTTAAGGCATTCCGTTAGTGAGGCTTAGTATGGTTGTGGCACACATCCAACATTAGGCCATTGAGTTATGGATTCACTTACAACTATTGAGTCCTACTCATTTGACCTATAAGTTTTTATCAATTTTTTTTTAATCACACAGGCTGGGTTTGGTTGGAAGTTGTGCAATCAAGGTTTGTTTATTCAATTACATGGATTCCCCTGTGGAAAATTCGAATTAGTTTTCTATCAGTTTAAGCCTATACGAAATATTTCCTATAAATTGTGGATCAAAATTCTAACCTGAGATTATCCTAATTTTATTTTATTTTGAGCTAGCAAACCATCTAAACATCTTCTTATCGCAGATTATGAGGTATTTATTGGTTGTATATGAATATTTTGATCATTACAATCTATCCCTTGATTATAAATCTATCATTGGAAACCACATGAAATAGTTACCCAAGGGTCCAAAGTATTGGAAACATGAAAGAAGTCTCTAAAGGGGTGTCATCTACATGATAGATAAAACTCCTTAAACTTGCCAGAATTTGTCCAATATTAACAACATAGAGTTCCAATGATCTACATGTATTTTTTTCATAGATAAATGGGAATTTTGAGCTATGCTCCAAAGGGCCTTTTGTCAATATGCCTATGAAGGAATATACCAAGACATGTCTTGGAAAAAAACTAATCCTTTAAAGAACCCTTCAAAGGCTTCCCGAGTAATTTGATACTCTCCTTCATATAGCTCCACACATACCAAGTGAAAAGAACATAACATGGCATGAAGGAAACAAAACCAAAGAGTGTCTTTAGGTCATGTAAGATATCACATGGAAGAGTGTATATGTTTGTTATCTTGGATAAACACTATGCCTGCAACCTCTATGATGTTATCCAACTCATTGATGTCATTATCCTATGCGGTTTTATCATGTACATCATGAACTTCATCGGGCCTTGTTTTAAGAAATTTAGTTTTAAGAAATTTATGAAGCACATCTGATAATGATGTTGATGCCTTTTCATAGATACCACTCACCAAATAAAACTCAGCAAAAAAGGCCAGGAACATCAAAGCAAGTAGTGGGGTAAGTAGTAGCTCACCTGGGATCTGTTTCATAAACTCGGAAAAAAAAAGCCAGGAACATCAAATCAAGTAGCGGGGTAAGTAGTAGCTCACCTGGGATTTGTTTCATTTTGAGAGCTATCATAAACTTAGATTTCTCCACATTTATTAATTCTCTGTTTTCAATTTTGTTTACAAGGTTCTTTATTGAAACTAACAGTTTTTTATTTTTCATTTTTAGTTCTAACTTGCTACACTGATCTGGCCAGCATGCCGTCATTCATGTCGTTCTTTTAGTATGAAGAAATTTGGTTTAGATTTGAACCAAATGGAGGCCACTCTAGGTATTTCAAGTAACAAATCTTAGTTATTTTACACTTATTAAGATCCATATGCCATTTACACTACGAAATTCACGCCTCCCTTATGCTTTTATGGGTTATAAAATTTATATCTAAACGTTTAATTGAAACTGTATTCGTTGTTTCCTGTATATCCATATACTGTAACTTTATTTTTTCTTCCATTCCCCTCTAGGTTTAGTATCTTTTCCAGTTTGATAACCAACAAACAGAGACAGGTAAAAAGAAAGAGAAGGAAAGGGCATTAGGAAAGACGGAAGGAAAGCCAAAGGCAACTCAGATTCTTTGATTTCTTATTTTTAAGGGATGCTCCATTGACACCACGACGAAAGGAGGATTGGATTCCATCCTCGGAATCTGTCCAATAAAAACATGCAATTTGCAATAGAAAAAAAAATGATTGAAAAAGGTGTCGTAAGCTGCTTGTCGAAACCATGGATGCTAGAATGTGTGGCGAGACAATGAATGCTGACTATATTAAACTAGCGAAAAAACCATCTAAATGTGGGGAATTTTAGTTAGATTTTATACTATGACAAGAAGTTAAAAACAAAATTTAAAATTTAAAATTTTATTTAGTGAGTTTCTTTCAATGTATTCCTTTCAAGATTTAACTCCAACTACCAGTTCAAATAAAAAGACATAAATTTCAAAATAATAGTGACTCAATATTCTGCATTCTAAAAAAAATCTAACAATCATTCTCAAAATATAACAATTATAGTTCGCTACATATTATTCCAGGGTGCTGTACCAACTTGGAAATTCGGAGCCGTGGCCGCAATTAGGAGACGAGGCTGTAATTTGGAGACGAGGCCGCAACTCAGAGATCAACAAGGCCGCAATCAACGAGGAAGTTGTGGAGGACAATTACCTGCAAACAAAAAAACAACGATAAAATTAAAATAGAAGAAAAAAATTAAAACAACAATAAAATTAATTCACCAACAACAAAAAAAAATAACAAAAAATTACCGAGCAAGACTCTGCAAACACAAACGCAGCAACACATACGCGATAAGCCCGAAACACAGACGTGATAATCCTGAAACATAGACGTGATTAGCCTGAAACACAGACCCGATAAGCCTGAAACACAGACGTTAATAAGCCCGAAACCCTTTAACGTTTCCAAGATGGTGAATTTATAAACTAGAGTTCGGCCGAGTTATTTTAAGAGTTCGGATGAACTTGAGTTTCCAATTTTCCCATCTCCAGCCAAAAATTTGTTTGCCCACGCTGTCAGTACACCGTTAATGTAAATGACAGAATGAGTTCGGCTGAACTAATTTCGAAAGTTCAACCGAACTCTATTATAGTTCGGCCTAACTTTTATAACAGTTTGGCCGAACTGTTGGGAAAAAGTGTTTTCCGCCCCCAATTCTCACAAAAGTGTAACCCAACTTCGTGGGTTTACCCTCATTCAAAAGATCAGAAAAAATACCCAATATTTCCCTATGAAAGGTTGTTGGTGCATTACAGAGGCCAAAGGGAAGGACTATGTATGAAAAAGTACCCCAAGGGCAAGTGAAGGTTGTCTTGTCTTGGTCTTCTGGGGAAATCTGTATTTGATTATAGCCACTAAACCCATCTAGAAATGAAAATAATTTTTTTCCAGAAAGAGTGTCCAAGACCTGAGCAATGAGTGGTAAAGGAAAATGGTCCTTTTGAGGGGCCTTGTTAAGCTCTCTATAGTCAATGCAGAATCTCCATTTGCCATTTTTTTTGGGAACTATGACAAGCGGAGACACCCACCGACTATCAGAAATAGGGTAGATGAAATTAGCATTAAGGAGTTTCTGCAATTCTTCTTTCACTATCTCCTTAAGTGAGGGGTTCATTTGGCGCTGAGGTTGTCTAACTAGTTTGCAGTCCTATTTAAGGTAAATGTGGTGAGTGCATAGGCCAGGATGGATTCATTTCATATCTCTATAGTCCCATGTAAATGATTTTTGTAGTTCTGTAACAGTTGTATTAGCAATCTGTTTTGTTCAACAGTCAAGTTAGGATTGATGTTTAAACATTTTTCAAGTTCGATTTCAACGGGACTGCTGATAGTATGCGGAGTTGTTTTAAAATGTTCAATAATAGCATCATCTACCTCCTCTTCTTCTCCCAAATCTTTAATAGAGTCAAGGGAATGAATTGTTAATAAAACCATTAATAATATCATCCTCTATTTCATCCTTAAATTATTGTGATTTTCCAAGCGTGAGAAGAGGTAAGGAAATATCAGATTCAGGTGCAAATTCATCCCACCAAGGACTACTTGAATCCATATGAGGTTTTCCTGGGGGATAAAGGTTTAGGTTCTGAGTGTCATTTCCATCTAAGATCACCATAGATCTAGACCTACATCCGATATATGCGTCTACAGTGGCCAGCCATGGTCTCCCCAAGATCAAAGGATGACCCCCCAGGTTGGATTTGGTTTGTAAAATGAGAAAGGTAGCCAAATAGTTCTAGGAAGCCACAGTGATAACCACATCTTCTATCATTCCCTCGGGCTTGACACGGGACCTATTTGCTAATTCAAGCACTGTGGGTGTAGGTATAAGTCCATGAAGTCCTAGAGAGATGAAGAGGTCTTTAGTCATGACATTAATAGCTGCCCCTAGATCAATCAAAGTATTGTTTATGGGATTATTTTCAATATGGAAAGTCACTATAGGGTTCCCTGGGTCATTATATTTAGTCAACAAAGGCTGATCGATCATAATATTTGAGAATTTCCCCATGACATGGATAGTAGCAGGGTCTTTAGGTTTCCTTCTAGGTATTTTGACGCATAGATCCCTCACAGTTTTAGCATAAATAGGCACTTCTTTAAGAGCTTGTAGTAGCAGAATCCGCACATACAAATTTTGCAGCTCCTTGAGGAATTCAAATTCAAGTTGTGAGACTAGCCCAATTTCAGTTAATCGTTGAGGGTATGGGGGGTTCTGAATACTAGTAGCTGAGTCAACTATCACAAATGTACCAGCCTTACTCGGATTGGCTGCTATAGGAACAACAAATCCTCCCAAGTTGGCTGCTACAGATGTAACAACAGGTGTTGTATCAGCGGTTACATGTGTAACAACTACCTCAGAATCGTCCATATCCTTCCTAGGTGTTTCACATTCTTCGGTAATAATGGGAGCATGTTCAAATCCGATTACTTTCCTTGATTGAAGTCGAACCTCGTTAAGTCCAATAGGAGTAATAAGATAAGTCTGGAGGGTAACTGAAGCATCCATGCTCCGGGCTGCCTTATTATTTGGATTAGGGTTAGGTTGCACAGGTAATTGGGGTCGGACAGAAGGTGTAGGATTTTGACTAGACGTCAGTTATAACTACTGTCGTTGCATTGATTTTGGAGGGGTACTTGACCTTAGCCATTAATTCTATAGTTCTAACACCAAGGATTGGGTTGTGATGGAGGATATTTCATTGGTGGAGGAGAGGGTCACTGGTTCCATGGTGAAGGAAATTGTGTTGAGGAAGGAGTAGGATACTATCATGGATATTGCTGACTATTATAAACACTATTCCAAGGATAAAAAGAGGAAAATCTGAAGGCATACCTGCAGGTCGTGGCTGCCATGGTCTCTTTTATCCAATGAAATAATAATATTGAACATCCTCGCTTGATTATTGAAGTACCGCCTTCAGTCTGGGTAACTCATGACACTGATTCGTAGAGTGCGCTAACTCACAGATGTTGCACATGCTGACACTATTCAATCCACATTCCCTTTCCAAATGTTTCTTTTTGCATCGGGGACAGAATATTGCTAAGGATGCTTCAACTTCTTCTTGTGATTTATTTACTTGTACCATAGAGATATGGGTAGAGAGAGTGCTAAGGAGGCCGGTCTTAAAATCCTCAAATAAGTTCCCGATCTCTACTCTGGTTACTCCTCCACTTGTGGACTTCTGTATCTGGATTGAAGGGTCCCGAACTAAAACTCTCCATTTGACCAATCCTCTTGAGCTACGTAGGCAAAGCTTCATTATCTCATCAAGTGTTTCTTGAGATATGTCTCCTTTTCCCAATCAGTTCAAATTCTCTAGAAAATCATCTCTTATACCTCTTAAAAATATTGGTTTTAGAATTTTTGGATATAAGTTATTAAACTTAGACCTTTGTAAATTATAGTGAAATCGCTCCAGATAGTCTTCCAGGCTTTCCTCCTCCTTCTATGCAATTCTAAAAATCTCGTCCTTCAAATCCCTGGTTTGACAGTAATCCTGATACTTAAATAGGAACGCCTCTCTCATGTCATTCCAGGTTCGAATCGTGCCAACTGTAATATTCCAAATTCAGAATAGCTAGCAAGGCATGACTGGAAAACACATTTTCCAGGAATGGCTGCTACAAGATTTGAAACCAGGCCCTGGATCCCTTCGATCAATGCATCTAAGACTGAAATAAAAGAGGTGGCTCAAAATAAATCCCTCTAGGTGGGTTAAACAGATCTCCCACACCTAGTTGTCCTCAGAAAGTGCCCGTTGAGGGACTGCAACAATGTATGAGCATACAATGGAATAAAAACGTTATTTTATAGCCATGAAAACATGAAGATACAAATAGCCAACTAATGTATAATATAGCAGCAAAAGAGTATAATGATTTGAGGAATCAATCACTCAAGCTAGGGAATGAGAGCCTCATCAGAAGATGTGCAAGAATTATGAGCATACTGCTATACATAAATTACATAAGGTTATATCAGCGCAGTTTATAGGGGACACTGCAACAAAATAAATGATAACAGAAGGATATGAAAATATCATCTCAAGAAATGTGGGGGAGCAAGCTCTCAACCCCTGAAAGTAACAATACAAAAATCCTTAAGACGATTGGCTACAATATAGATACAAATGGAAAATCTACAAAAATGTTGAAGTTGCTAGGTAGCAGCTACAACTCAGACAATAACTGGAGATGGATGAAGATGATGAAAAATCTGAAATAAACCTCCTCCAATAGATCTCTCATGAAATAGGCTGATCCTATTCCTGAAGATCTCTTCCTCCAAGATGATGGTGCAAACCCCCACTGCAGGTACTCATTGAAATAACGTAGTCTAGAGAAGGGACTGCATTGTCTATGATGGGAGATGCTTGGCCTGATCCCAAGATATGAAAATCAGCTCTAAAACCTTCCTCACTAACCTTTCTAAGTAATAGTAGCTCCCTCCTCTGAAATATGAGCCAATGAATGGTGTTGTGGAACCCTCCACTGCAACACCCAGCAACACTATGTTATACTTCAGCAGAAATAACGCAGTTATTGAAGAAGTGGTTTTGGCCTTGAGCCTAGATGTGGAGAAATGAAGTGCAATCCTTCAATACGCCTCTCAATAAGGAGAGGAAATCATAAACATGAATCCCTCGTGCTAAACATCATTGCAACTCAGCTAAATAGCCAGAGACTGCAAATAGTCTACTAGACCAATAATCCAATACTCAACATGTCTCACTATGGCTGCCTCTTCCTCCTTTTATGCATGTGAATGTCTCTTTGCCCTGGACCCCACACATTAGGGTTTCTTCCACAAGGAATCTTTCTCCCTCTCAAACTGCATTGTCTTCCCAAGAAAACCACACCCTCTTAGGCGGCGCTATTGACTTGGTCAAACTTGACCTTGTCCTCATGCATTTGCCCCTTTTCACACTGGAAGGTGAAAAATAAAGTTGCTCCAATGATCCCTTTCACACTGTGAGGGATTTTATTCCTACTCATTGGTCTCCTCACCCATTTTATTCACCCCCTAGATGATATGAGAAAAATTGATGTTCCAATTAACTTCATGAAAATTTTGGAACATTACAGTCCTCCCCTCTCAAAGATTGCTTGTCCTCAAGCAAGTGCAAGGATAGACTGAGTTATTTTCTCCTCCTCTCCCTGTAGCACCCATGTATGATGATATTCTCCAAGTGAAGTGATGCTATCTCATCAATCAAGCTTCCACATTGCTCCTCCTCAACATGCAAGTCAGCTATCAAGCCATCATCATGTAAAGGTGAAATACTCAAGAAGATTGAAAAGTGAGGTCTAGAGGTCCCCTTGAGGAATTAGATCTGAAATCTAATGGGAAATATCTCTCCCATATGGATCCTCCATCCCCAAGCTATTAATCATGCAAAATGAGTCACCTCCCAATTAGGCAACTCCTGAAAAACTGTCATCCACCTTTGGCTCCGGCAATGTAGGTGGGATGAAAATCTGCACATGGTAGATAAAATAGTATACCCCACGCTGTCCTCCTCTCCACTTAAGATAAGTGTAGAGTGTCTGCTGATCCTGGGCTGCAATAAGGTTTCCCTCAAGTGGCAAGATGAGGACTATATCTCCAAATACCTCTCCTCCAATGCTGCAAATCATGCTAGCCCAAACATCCCCATATATGATGAGTTGGAATTCATCATCATATGGCATCATATCCATCATATGTCTCACCTAATATATAAAAAAATGTGTTGCTCTAGTGGCCATACCATCTCCCATGCTCCCCTTAGAAAATTTAGTGCAAAAACTGTGAGGAATTTCTCCCTCAAAGGACACATTCACCCAATGTGTCTCTCTCCCATGCATGCTCCTCATAAAGACAAAAACAATGGAACCATAGGGAGAAAAAATGAGAATCATGCTTTCTGCCATATGTAACAAATGAGAAGGACAATGGTCCCTCAAGTGCAACCAACGTAGCTTGACTCTCCACTGCAATAGAGACTGATAAAATGTGTGGCTTCTCAACCACTTGCATGCTGCTCCAATATCCTCATAAGTATGGAGGGAGTGAATGATACATGGTTTAAAATAAGCATGTCCTCCACAATATGCCTCTTCCCCAAGTCCTCCTAGGGAATAGCCATCAATCATGCTTATGGCCTCAAGTGGACCATGAAGCCAAAAATAAATAATGCCCCTTCTTGGAGCAACATCTTGCACATATATGGCTAAGGGATATATACATACATCATATAAATAATCATGTAAACAATCATGAATACCCTTACCATATGTTTTTCTCATACAAAGGGAGTGGCTCATAAATGAGTCCCCTCTCATCCTCAAAGAGAAAAGAGGTGGCTCTGCTAACTATCCTAAAGAGTTATGTCTCTCCTCCACCTCTGGATGATCCATGCATATTCTCATATGCTGATATATCTCCTCCTTAAAGCCTTCCCAAAAATACCCCTCCATGATGGTGTGGTACGCTCTCATAGAATGTGTGTGGCTGAAAAGGAAATCTACATGTGCTGCTTGTAGCAACTTCTCTTTGAGCTTGGAAGCTCCAGGTAAGAAGATCCTACCATGATAGAAGATGACCCCATGTCTCACTGAATACTCCTCCTCATGCAACTGGCCATCCAATATCATGCAAGTAAAAAGATCCTTGGAATAATCCACCAATAGTTGGGATTTCCAATATGGATCTATCCTCCATAGTGACAGCGCTGATGAACTATCATGAAGAACATATGTCATATGTTTCTCTTCTTCTTTGACATCTTCCATGCCAAAGATGAAAATTGGAAGGCTGTTATCCTTCCCCTGCTGCTTTTGCCACAGCGCAAAATCTGAAATGGAAGTGGGTAATGATCATGTTGAGAGAGTGCTCCCTCTCTCCTAGAGTCTACCAAAGACTCCCAATGATGTATCAAGCTCTCCCAAGGTCCCCACTCTTCTGAAATCAATGAGTGGTGCCTCAATTGGTGAAGCATCCATCCTCCTCTGCTGATCCAGTGGTCTCCTCGGCAAAATTTCTCCATGCAATGAGACATGATCATCAAAAGGTGACTTCATATATGAATTGACAATTCTGTCCATGCTCTCACTTTGCAATCCAGTCTCCCTCCTAGGTGTAACAACCTCCAAAAATGGATAGGGATGTGTACTCCTCATCTCATGATGTTGGTTCTTCTCCCTACCTCCTCCTTCTGTATCCATGGTTCCACACCTCCTCAACAATGGCACATGAGTTGTGCCTTGATCTCCACAAATGAGATCCTGGGGACTTCCTTGCAAAGATGCAAGAATCCCTCTACTTGGAGCAAGAGGCCCTCCTTCCTGTGCATGAGGCACTAGATAATCTCTATATGAGACAACGCTGTTGCCCTCAATCTCTGCAACATGAATGGGCAACCTCCCAATGAATGGATCCCTCTTTGACAAAGGGATCTCCATGCTCCTTTGCTCAAGGGTCTGAGATGAAAGACTTTCCTCCGGTAAGGTATGGTGCAAGTTTTCAGCCTCCCCCATGGTTTTCTGAAGTGGAATTGAGTTTTCATGCAAGGGTTTTTTTTGAGTTCCCTTGTTTAGCCCCACCATGTGTGTCTCATGAATCCTCCTATCAAATTTTTTCACTAATGCCCTAGTGAAACTTGCATAAGATGAAGTGTTTATATTCTTCAAAGAAAAGGATTCAAAGATCCACCAAGCAAAGGCCTTACCTCTCAAATGCAGCGCTGCAACTCTGATGGCTTCATCTTCCAACATTTGGTGCTGCTGCAAGAAGGTATCTAACTCCTCCACCCAAACTTTGGCTGAACATGTAGGTGAACCTTCAAAGGTGGATAGAAGAAATCTATCCCGCTGCTCTCTTTCCTTCACCGTGTGCTTGAAAAACTCTGAAAAACTGAGATGATCTCAGAATTTCTAAGTTTGACACTCATACTCCTTCAAAAATTCGCTAAAAGTTTTCCTCCTAGCAACCTCTTCTCCTCTTTCCATCTCTCTTCTGGCAATCCTAGGCATGTGACTGCACTATGTGTTAGAGTGTGTGGCTGCTTGCTCACACTTCTCATATGACAATCTAGAGTTTTCTTTATATTCAAACTCTTTTGGAGATTCTTCAGACATATCCCTCCTGATATTCTTGAAATCTTCATGAATTCTTTGTACAGATTAAGGAAGAATATTTGTAAGCTTATCCCCTTTTTCTCCTCCAAAAGATGGAGTCTTTTTCCTGCCTATCTCTCTGTCTCCTTCTTGATGAGAATAGGAAGTGCAGGGTTATTCCTCTTCTACTTGCTTATCCTCCTTGGGGAAGTTCTTCATGTATCTTAAATATGATGAGATAAAACCCATCCTCTTCAATATTCTGATCTCTTTGGCTGAGACTCACAGGCTGAGCCAAGACTATGCTCTGATACCACTGTAATATTCCAAATTCGAAACAACTAGCAAGGCATGAATGGAAAACACATTTTCCAGGAATGGATGCTACAGGATCTGAAACCAGGACTTGAATCCCTTAGATCAATGCATATAAGACTGAAATCCAAGAGGTGGCTCAAAAGAAATCCCTCTAGGTGGGTTAAACAGATCTCCCACACCTAGTTTTCCTTAGAAAGTGCCCGTTGAGGGACTGCAACAATGTATGAGCATACAATGGAATAACAATGTTATTTTATAGCCATGAACACATGAAGATACAAATAGCCAACTAATGTATAATATAGCAGCAAAAGAGTACAATTCTTTTAGGAATCAATCACTCAAGCTAGGCAATGAGATCCCCAACAGAACATGTGCAAGAATTATGAGCATACTGCTATACAGAAATTACATAAGGCTATATCAATGCAATTTATAGGATACACTGCAAAAAAATAAATGATAATAGAAGGATATGAAAATATCATCTCAAGATATGTGGGGGAGCAAGCTCTCAACCCCTGAAAGTAACAATACGACAATCCTTAAGAGGATTGGCTACAATATAGATACAAATGGAAAATCTGCAGAAATATCGAAGTTGTTGGGTAGCAGCTGCAACTCAGAAAATAATTGGAGATGGTTGAAGATGATGAAAAATATGAAATAAACCTCCTCCAACAGATCTCTCAAGTAATAGGCTGATCCTATCCCTAAATATCTCTTCCTCCAAGATGATGGTGCAAAACCCCACTGCAGATACTCACTGAAATAACATAGTCTAGAGAAGGGACTACACTGTCTATGATGGGAGATGCTTGGCCCGATGCCAATATATGCAAATCAGCTATGAAACATTCCTCACTAACCTTCCCGAGGAATAGGAGCTCCATCCTCTGAAATATGAGCCAAGGAATGGTGTTTTGGAACTCTCCACTGCAACACCCAGCAACACTACGTTATACTTCAGCAGAAATAACGCAGTGATTGAAGAAGTGGCTTTGGCCTTGAGCCTAGATGTGGAGAAATGAAGTGAAATCCTTCAAGAGACCTCTCAAGAAGGAGAGGAAATCCTAAACAGGAATCTCTCATGCTAAACAACACTGCAACTTAGCTAAACAGCCGGAGACTGCAAATAGTATACTAACCAATAATCCAATACTCAAACATGTCTCACTATGGCTGCCTCTTCCTCATTTTATGCAAGTGAATGTATTTTTGCCCTGGACCCCACACATTAGGGTTTCTTCCACAAGGAATCTTTCTCACTCTCAAACTGCATTGTCTTCCCAAGCAAGCCACACCCTCTTAGGCAGCGTTGTTGACTTGGTCAAATTTGACCTTCTCCTGATGCATTTGCCCCTTTTCACACTGGAAGGTGCAAAATAAAGCTGCTCCAATGATCCCTTTCACACTGTGAGGGATTTTATTCCTACTCATGGGTCCCCTCACCCATTTTATTCACCTCCTAGATGATATGAGAAAAATTGATCTTCCAATTAACTTCATGAAAATTTTGGAACATTACACAAACACCCAATCTCATGAACCATATTAATGCTGCTCCTTTCATAGTAGCAGGGAATCATTTCAGCTTCTGGGCATATGAAGTGTAGTCATAACCTCTACACAGTACATCGAATTCGAACATAAAGGTATCAAGGTCTTCAACAGCCATCCCTTGAAAGGATGGTAGGGATGATACAGGAATATTCTTCATAGGAGCCTCATCCCGTGTTACTACTATTCAGAATTCAAAAGTAATAGAGCTATCTTTTTTTACATTTTCATCCCCCATGGCTAATTATTCTTGATGGGATGAACTGACCTCGAAGTGTATTGGAGATTGACATATAAAAGGATCAGGCTATTCCAGGACTAACTGTTTAACAGCACAACCAACATCCAATTGATGATCAACTAAATGTTATTCCTCAGGTCCTTGATGCTCCCCACTGGTCTCTCCGTGTCCTTCAATTCTCAGATCTTGATTAATGATTCTCCACTACTGTTTTGAATCTAGAGTTTTGATATCAGGAGTGGATATGTTGTTCGAAGGATGGCGAGGTCCAGACACGGAAGACAATGATGGTCCAAACTTTGATATTGTAGCTTCTTTATGTGGTCCTATCTTCCTATTATCTGTGTATGATGTGTACTGTTCCTTTTCTGCCCTTGAGATCAGATCTCCAAAGAATGTCTTTCTTCCCAAATCTGCATTCTTCTTTTCCTTCTTATGACCCGTCTTTCTTGTAGTCAATAGAGTGGGGGGTGTTTTTAGATGTTGATGTTGTCCTACTAGCACACATGGGCCCTATGTGTATCAATTCATCCTATAAGTGCTTCAGTTTCTACAACAGTGAGCCTGCCCAAGTTTGTTAGAGCAATGTGTAGGTTCTTACCTCTTGTCTTACCGCCCAACAACTGTATAGCTAAAGACACCCTAAAAAACACCCAAAATTCAACTCCTAAGTGACCTAGCAAGACATTAGTGAGCCCGCTCAAGTTTGTTAGAGCGATGCGCAGGTTCTTACTTCTCATTTTACCGCCCGGCAATTGTGTCACTGGAGACACTCTAAAAAAACGAAATGTTCATAAATTCACTCTACTAAGTGTCCCAACAAGACATTGGTGAGCACGCTCAAGTTTTTTATAGCATCGCGCAGGTTCTTACCTCTCATATTACTGCCCGGAAATTGTGTCACTGGAGACACTTTAAAAAAACACATGGAAATTGCACTTCTAAGAAAATAAATCTAATTGATTGGATCTTCACTGCCATCCCCGACAACAATGTCAAAATGTTGGGCTGTATCAATCACTTTCAAATGACTAAATAGTACACATTAATTATCAATCCAGGGACATCTTTTTATTCCAATGACAGTTGCACTATTTGTGCCGATACACCAACCAAAAGCAATTCGAAAGAAAATAAATCGTTGCTGAAGTAAATTTTGGAAGGAAATCACTCATGCAGAAATAAAATGATATACAAGACTGTAATCACATCTCAATTAATCTTTTCTAGCAAGCCACACAATAATTACCCAGCTGGTGTCTTTGATCTCATGTGTAACAACATATAAAACATTGAAATTGAAGCGGATATATTCATAGTTGAAATAGCAGCAAAAACACCTCTACTGATACATAAAACAAAGTAAAAACACGTATACACAACTACCTTAATCGTTGCAATCCTTGCTAAAGAGGAGGTCCTTTCCTCCCTAGCAGGGCATAGGAAAAGAAAGAACTTAACAGAAACTAAATCAGATAACTCATGTAACAACAACACAATATTTATGTATTATGATGATTGGAAGTTACAGAGTCAATATGATGATCTCCGCTAATCTTTCGACCTCTAGGGCCGAGAACTATATAGTGGTTACATCTCAAAAAATCAAGGGATAGATCAGTCATGAGAATATTATGATTCTCATGCTGATCGAAATAGAACTCATATAGCTATAACCACTTCCTAATAAAGTTCTGACTAGAAAATTATAGATTACAATAAAAACTGCCCTTAGGTTGTTATCCAAAAATACAATGCTAAAAAACTTCTACAACTATCATAATAGAACCACAATTGTAGTGTAACAGCTTAAGGACATGTCAGCAACAAATGTTGATGAGATCCAGTCAGTAGTACAATTGTATCAGCAGTTTTCCAGCGGTTCTGTAACAACAGTTTGTTGGTGGGTCTGTAATAGCAAGGTGTAACAGCATCGCTTCGCTGTAATAGCACCCCCTTAACTGCTCCTATGGACCTCGTGCTCGGGATCCTTGGTGCTATAAATGACATCTGGAAAGACAACAAAAAGACCATACATCTTCTCCAAACATTCATCCTTAATTAGTCATAAAAAGGCACGATATATCATAATAATTGATGAATTGGCATAGTAATAAAATTAAGGTCAAACAACACAAGTTAGCATACAAAGGTAGGAAAAAGAGGCAAAGATACTCCCATTGGTTATAATTATGAGGAAAAATAGGGAAAACAAGTGTAGGAAAAGTGTACATAACTGGCACCTAACATCTGCCTCATGACATATGAGCCTAAAGATCCCCAAACCTTTGCTAGGTCCCTATAATACTAGTGTACTCCCTTATTTTTATTGTTTGTATAACCCCCTTACTATTATTGTTATGCCCATGTAGTCCCCATATTGTTATTATTATGTCCCGTAAAATCCCACTATTGTTATTATTTTGCCCTTATATTGTTATTTTTATGTTGGCTAGGATTATATTGGGACCCCTTGAACTATTATATATAGAAATGAGGTTATGTAATTTGTATCATCAAGGAATTGTTCATATATGTACTGCAAAAGAGGTTTCCCCCTCGAAGATGTTGATTTATAAGTCATTGATCTATCTTTCTTCAATTTTGTGAGCTGGTTGCATAACATTTGGTATCAGAGCTTGGGATTCTAGGGCTTCCCTTCTTCAAACAGGTCATCCTTGAATTTTCGCTTTGTTTGTATGAGGCTTCAGAAGCTGAAATTGTTACCACGTGGAATCGAAATCCTTATGAACTTCCTATAAAAATTTCAAAGCTTGGTTCACAATATTTTCAGAGATATGATGTGTGGAAGATAGAGTTTTTGCAGGCTCCATATTTTCATATCAAACAGGTGACTGAGGTAAAATCGTCATAACTTTTGTTTCATGAATCAGATTCAAATTCTATGAAAAGTGTATGAAATCGCATAAAATTTAGTTTCATGTGTATCAATTTCAAAGATGAAGGAAGAAACTATGTGTTGGAAATACTGAGAGGGGGGTGAATCAGTATTTATTTTCAATTGTTATTTTTACCAGTTAGATCACTTATATTTAGAACACAAAATGAACAATAAGAATAAATTCTTTTATTAATTTCTTCTTTACAATAAATCAAGTACAATATATTTAGGGCTCCAACCCTAGATGAAGACACCAATCTTCAATCTCCCAGGCTCCAACCTGTATTTTCCAAGCACCGACTTGTACTTCCAAGGCTCCAACCTTGTCAATTCTGAGGCACCAACCTCAAGGGCTCCAACCTGGTCTCTTGAGGACTCCTATACTCTAGGGCTCCAACCCTATCTTCCAAGGCACCAACCTTGTCTCTATGAGGCTCCAACCTCTAACTTCAATTCGTTAAGATAGATTTGATGATTCTTCACGGCTCCCAATACCTTCTACAATGAGCCTTGACAATATTCACGTAGTCTTCATTGTAGTCTCCACATTACATTACCAATGACAACCTTGATCTCTTAGAAGGTGTCAACACTGCTCTTCATGATACCCAATCAACTCCTACGAGTTACCTCATGATGGCTTCATCAATGCATTATTATCTCCAATGATCTCCACAAATATTTTGTGTCTCTACAATGAGCAGCCCTAGTTTTGCACCTGCTCTAAGCCTCTTCAAGGGACTTCTCAAGATCTTCTCACAAGGGCCCAACAAGGTATTTCTCCACAATCTTCAAGATGTCTTCAAGGTACTCCAAGATTTCTTCGAAAGGTTCATCAAGACTTCAACAATGCTAAGAAATAGGACGGGTTCTCTGTTTCAAAAATCTAAAAGTCCTGTTCCAAGTAAAGGTGAGAAACTGCTCCAAAAAATGGCTGAGTATACTATTTAGAAAGTTCTGCTCAAAGACTACAAATATAGTTGAGAAAAGTCTACTACAAAATCTGAATTCTTCCTTATGGTCGAGTTTAGTCTTAGAATTTATATTATTCATAGATACAATCTCCAAGAGCACCAAAACAAGTCTTTTGTCAAAGGTCCGTGTGAGAGTGATCTTTCTTTCTCCAAATCTACAAGCTCCTCTCTGTCCTATGCTCCGAGCTCTTCTCTATTCACTGTCCAGGGTCTAAGATTGCTTCAGACAGTGATCCCAATCTACTCCCGAAGACTACTTCAGTAAGACCTGAGATTGCTTGAAATAAAATAGAGATTGCTTCACTGTAGTTCTTCAATAAGGACAACTTTCAATAAAAGCCTCCTTCAAATGTTAACCCTTCTCATTCTCAATGATGTAATGTTATCACAGAAGTATCCCTATCATACACTTCTGCATACCTTAGTTCACCTTTCTGAAGTTGACCCGAGGTTATATGATGATCACATGTCCGAGGTTCTGTGATAGTCCAAGCACTGCAGTAAGAGATCCAAGAGTCTTGTTGTTTGTCCACAATTTCGAGCTACAAGAGTGTATAAAGAAACCAAATCTCAAAGGTTCACCACATGAGTCATTTACTATTTCAAGTATGCAGGCCAAGGTCAATTATCTCATCCTGAAACTGTTTCAAACCCAACCTTAATTCATTATAATCCTTTCTCCCTTTTGTTCACGAGTTGTGAACAGTGCTCTTCTATTCTTGTGATGATAGCCGAGTTCCTGTGGTGTTGGCTGAATTGATGGGTAAAGAATGAGCTCGAAACTCTAATAAATAGTGATTTTTGTACAACAAAAATGAAAGGACACGTCTCTGCAAATAGGCCGACATGAAGGACAACGATAGGTTGGCTCACTTCTATGGTTAATTTTCCTTGATTTAAAAATTCCATATCTCATCAACCGTTGGGAGTTTCAGGGCAAGTAAAGGCTCGTTGGAAAGAGGAAAAAGTCTTCTTTCAGATGGTCTAGGACTCATTGGGATAGGCTGCCTCCAAGGTGAAAAAAATTATTTTTCTTTATAACTATCCTTGAATTTTTATGTGCAGAAAATGATTGGGACAACAAGAGGTCATTAGGCCTTCTTCATTGGTATGATTCCAACTATGTCTTTATATTATTTCCATGTCATCATGAGGTCCTCCATGTCATCTTATGTCACCAAGTGATTCATCATAGTGTCATCATGTATTCATGTCATAGTGCAATGATATGACATAGGCAACTTCATCATTAAGAAAGTCCCAAGATAGCAAGATAGTCTTCCAACCATCAGATGAGATCTTCCATGTCATCATCTAATCTTCCAACCATGTCATCATCATCACGTGTATTCAACATTAGATCAAGTACTTAGGGCTTCCTTCATTAGTGGTTTGACTTCTTCATGACTTGACATCTTCATTGATAGTATCCTAGTCAACCAAGAGTCATGGCATCATCATCTAGAACTAGGCTTCTCAAGAATATTGACATCTCGTTCAATGCCACATTGACATCAATGACAACTTTGATTAACACAATGACATGTGGCACTCCATACAAATTCTATCCATTGAACCAGTCCATAATTAGGTCATTGTGGGAGATTGGCAATAACTTTGTCTTGAATAATCCAAATCAAGTATGACCTATGGCATTGGAAAGAATACTTAGAGGGATACTACAAGAAAAAAATTCAAATATTTGGGATATGAAATCACAGAGATACATCAAGTTCAATATCGAGCTCATCAAAAGAAAAAAACAATGTGTGTTTTTTTTTTAATTGCATAACCTATTTTTTTTTAAATCAGTTTGAAGTGATTCCAAGAGTACATTAAAGAATTGTTATCAGTATTGGGTTCTATAATGCCTCTCAAAAATAATTCCACACCCATTAAGCCCTCAAAAAGCTCTACTATGACCCATGAAGAGGAAGAAGTGAAACATGATATATCAAAATTACGAGACCAAGTGCAACAAATTTCGCTCTCGCAAAAAGTAACCAAAAATGAAATGGAAGCTATTATGGATGATTTGAAGAAAGGCGTGGAAGCTAAAATGGATGGTTTGAAGAAATACGTGGAAGATAAGATGGATGGTTTAAAGAATGGAATGGAAGATAAGATGGATTTCTTGGAAGCTAATATGGATGGCATGGAATCTAAGATCGATGGTATGGGAGGCAATATGGAATATTTGAAGAAATACATGGAAGGTTTGAAGGAAGTTTTGGAAAAATTGCTACAATAAAAGCTTCCTAATGGAGAAAAAGTAGTAGAGGAAACTAATAATGAGAGAAAAATACATTTTAATTGTGATCTCATAGACTCTAATGTTGGATTGAAGACCCACCATATTCCAAAGATCGATATGAGGAAGTTTGATGGCAAGGATCCCGTAACATGGATACTACAGATGGAGCAATACTTTGATCTCCATAATGTGTAAAACACACAAAAGGTACGCATTGAAAATTTATATTTAGAACCCAATAAATTTCTATAGTATCGATGGCTTTTCTCTCGTAAAATAATTGTCATTTGGTCAATGTTTACGGAGGAAATGATAGAACATTATGAGGATAAAAAGAGAAACACCTTCTTTAGCCAATTGATAAATCTCAAACAAAAGGGTTCAATGGTGGAGCAAATTGAGGACTTAAAAAACTTGGATATAAGGGTAAAGGATATTCCAGAGGAGCACATGAATGATGTCTTCATAGGAACTTTAAAGGATACCATCCAACATGGGGTTCGCCTTTGGGAACCTAAGTCATCAGAGAAGGCATTTGGGTTGGCAAGAAAAACTGAAAGAAAAATTATGGTGACAAGGAAGCCTACCACTCACAACTATAAAGATGGAGGTGTTTTTACTCCTAGAATTCCACAACCTACAAGGTTTACACCACAACAATTGGAAGAAAAAAGAGCAAAAGGGATTTCCTATAGTTGTGATATCAAATACACTAATGGTCATAAGTGTGTTGAGAATAAATTATTTTACATATATTGTGAAGAGGATGAAGAAAAGGAACAAGAAACATCAAAAGAAGAGGATATACAACAGGAACCAACCCTAGAGGAAGAATAAATGAATCTGACCATATCCGCTAATGCATTGATAGGAATTACCACTCCTCTAACTCTCAATATATAAGGACAAATCAAGAAGAAAAAGTTAATAGTGTTGATTGATTTGGGTAGTACCCATAATTTTATTCATTCTAAGGTATCCAAGGAATTGAATTTCTTCCTATACCCAGCACCAAAGTGTCAAGTTATGGTTGCAAATGGAGGAACTATAAATTTTTCTGGAAAGTGCCATAATATCAAGCTAACCATGGGGGAATATGTATTGAATATTCCAATGCTTTCCATTCCAATGGGTGGTATTGATGTTGTAATAGGAGTACAATGGTTACAATTTTTGGGGATAGTAGCTTTTAATTTTCAATAAATTTTCTTGATTTTTTTCCCAAAAGGAAATGAAGTTGAAATATGGGGTATCACATGGAAGCCGGGAAATATAATCAGATCTAATGTCATGAGAATTACTCTGAAGAAAGAACAACGAGGTGTAATTTCACAATTATGCTCACTAGAGGTTCAAACATCAAAATCATCTATTTCTCCATATCTCCAAAAAGTGTTGAGCAATCATTCCAAGGTGTTTGAGACTCCCAAAGGACACCCACCTATTCATGATCATGATCATGCTACTCATTTCATTCCAGGAAGTGTTCCTCAAAATATCAGGCCTTACAGATATCATTATGATAAAAAGAGAGATTGAACTTATGGTTGCAGAAATTCTAGAGGCTAGTATAATTCAACCTATTCAAAGTTATTTCTCTTCTCTAGTATTAATTGTGCACAAGAAGGATGGATCATGGTGCATGTTTTCGGATTATAGAGAGCGCAACAAGATCACTATTAAAGATAAATTTTCCATCCCTGTCATTGATGAATTACGTGGAGAAATTTACTTCACCAAGTTGGATATTTGTTCTGGATATCATCAAATTAGAATGAATACTGAAGACATTTCAAAAACAACATTCAGAACTCATGAGGGTCATTATGAATTTTTGGTCATGCCTTTTTCCCTTACTAATTCTCCTTCCACAATTCAAGGTTTGATGAATTCCATTTTAAAACTCTTCCTTAGAAAATTTGTGTTAGTATTTTTGGATTATATACTAATTTACAACAATTCTTGGAAGGATCATGTTCAAAATGTTGACAGGGTGCTCAAAATATTGGAGGAGAAACAATTATATGCAAAAACCTCCAATTTTTTCTTTGGAGTACAAGAGGTGGAATCTTTGGGTCATATTGTATCTCAAGAGGGTGTTAAGGTAGACCCTAAAAAAATTAAATCCATTAAGTAATGGAAAATCCCCACAACCATAAAGCATCTTCGAGGATTTATAGGGTTAATACAGTATTATCACAAGTTTGTTAAGAATTATGGGAGAATATCGGCACCTCTAACATCGTTATTGAAGAAAGATGCATTTTCTTGGACTCTGGAAGAAACTAAGGCCTTCGAACATCTTAAAGAGGCAATGTTCCAAGCACCGGTCTTAGCTACGCTAGAATTTACAAAAAAATTATTGTGGAATGTGATGCCTCAGGAAATGGAATTGCTATGGTTTTAATGAAAGAAGGAGGACCCGTTGATTTTGAAAGTCCTCCAATCACAGGAAAATATTTACAGAAACCTATTTATGAGAAGGAAATGTTGGCAATACTACATGCACTAAAGAAATGGAGACCTTACCTAATGGGAAGGCACTTCAAGGTAAAAACAGATCATGATAGTCTTAAATACTTTTTGGAACAAATATTATCTTCAGAAAAGAAACAAAACTGGGTCACAAAAATGTTGGGTTATCACTTTGAAATCATTTACAAAAAAAGTAAAAAAATGTTGTTGCAGATGAATTCTCAAGAAAGGATGAGGATGTGGAAACATTGCTTTGTGCCATTTCTATTATCCAACCTGAGTGGATAAAAGCAAGGGATGAATAGAAGAATGATGAAGAGGTTTGGAAACTCATTCAAAATTTGCAACAATATCCTAGTACATCTGAAACATTTAGCTCAAAAAATGATTCATTATGGTAAAAATATCACTTATATCTTTGTTAGAATTCCCAACTAAAGAAAAATATTCTTTTGGAATTGCACACCTCTCCCTTCGGAGGGCACTCAGGATTTTTAAAAACTTTCCACAGGGTCAAGAAAGAATTTTTTTTGGGATGGCATTAAATATGATATTAAAAAGTTTGTGGTGGAATGTTTGGTTTGCCAACAAAATAAATGTTGTGTAACCAACTCCAAAAATAGAAGAAAAGAGATATCAACGCCTTAGAAATAAGCCACTACGAGGGGGCAACCTCCAATACATTACATGAATGAACAATTCTTGGATGATACAATTTACAAAACCTCCTTTCTATATATAGGAGTCCATGGGGCCATAATGTAATCCTAGTGGGGCCACAATGTAATCCTAGCCGACCTAACAATAATAATTTAAGGGCACAATAATAACAATATGGGGGTTACAAGGGGACAATAATAATAATAAGGGGGTTACACTAACAACAATAAGGGACTATACTAGTAATATAGGGACCTAACATGCCCCTCTCCTTCAAAAAAGTGTTGTCCTCAATGCTTGAGTAGCTCTGGGTGCTTCTGTATAAAATTCTCATCCTCCCATGTAAAATCTTCAGTGGGTAAGTTCTTCCACTTGATGAGATACTCTGAAATTGATCGATTTCGTAGCTGTCGAGTTCTTGTTTCCGTGACCGCTTCAGGTTCCAATATGATTTTCCTTCCTCATCAAGTTCTGGCAATATTGTTTGAACTGGAAGATTTTCACCTATAACCTTCTTTAAGCATGAAACATGGAAAACTGGATGTACTCGTGAAGAAGCAGGAAGCTCCAATTTGTATGCCATAGTACCAATCTTTTGCAACACCTTGTAGGGACCATAGTACTTTGGCGATAATTTATTATCCTTCTTTGCTTGCTTGAGGGACATTTGTTTGTATGGTTGTAGCCGTAAAAATACCCAATCTCCTACATCAAAACTTCTCTCGCTATGATGTTGATTTGCCTGTTGTTTCATTCGATTTTGTGCCAAATTCGGGTTATCCTTTAAGAGTTGGAGAACTTCTTGCTGATGCTCGATGTGATCTTCCACTGCTTGAACCTTCGCATTTTCCCTTAAAGATGATGTGATGGATGGTGGATGATATCCATAAAATGCCATAAATGGGGTCATTTTTGCTGTAGTATGGAAGGAAGTGTTATACCACCATTCAGCAAGAGGTAACCACTTGACCCATTGTGTTTGTTTATCGGATACAAAACAACGAAGATATCCTTCCAAACATTTATTTACTATCTCAGTTTGACCATCAGATTGAGGATGATAAGATGAGCTATGAGCTAATTGAGTACACAAACAAGAAAATAACTCCGTCCAAAAATTTCCAGTAAAAATGGGATCTCTGTCGCTCACAATAACCCTTGGGCTTCCATGTAGCTTTTGAATTGTGTCCATAAATGTAGTAGCAACTTTACTTGCTTTAAATGGATGAGATAATGCACAAAAGTGTGCATACTTGTTAAGTCTATCAACTACCACCATGATGACACTCTTTCCTTCAGACTTAGGTAAACCTGTGATAAAATCCATTGAAATCTCCTCCCAACGTTGACTTGGAATGGATAAAGGTTGTAGAAGTCCCGGGCTCTTAATTGTTTCCACTTTATTCTGCTGGCAAACCAAACATTCCGCCAAAAACTTTTGAATATCAGATTTAAGGCCATCCCAAAAAAATTCTTTCTTCACCCTGTGGTAAGTTTTTAAAAATCCTGAGTGTCCTCCTAAAGGAGAAGTGTGCAATTCCAGAAAAATATTTTGTTTTAGTTGGGAATTCTTACAAAGATATAAGCGATCTTTGTACCATAAGGAATCATTTTCCAACTAAATGTATCAGATGTACTAGGATCTTGCTGCAACTTTTGAATGAGTGTCCATACATCTTTGTCCTTCTTCCATTCATCTCTTGCTTCGGTTATCCAATTTGGTTGGATAATATAAATGGCACAAAGCAATGCTTCCACCTCTTCATTCTTTCTTGAGAGTGCATCTGCAACAACATTAAGCTTTCCTTTTTTGTAGATTATTTCAAAGTCATAACCCAACATCTTTGTGACCCATTTTTGCTGCTCTTCTGAAGATAGTCTTTGTTCCAAAAAGTGTTTAAGACTATTATGATCAGTTTTTACCTTGAAGTGTCTTCCCATTAGGTAATTTCGCCATTTCTTTAGTGCATGCAGTATTGCTAACATTTCCTTCTCATAAATAGGTTTCTGTAAATACTTTCCTTTGATTGGACGACTTTCAAAAGCAATGGGTCTTCCTTCCTGCATTAAAACAGCACCAATTCCATTTCCTGAGGCATCACATTCCACGATAAATATTTTTGTGAAGTCTGGCGTAGCTAAGACCGGTGCTAGGCACATTGCCTCTTTAAGATGTTCAAAGGCCTTAGTTGCTTCAGGAGTCCATGAAAATGCATATTTCTTCAATAATGTTGTTAGAGATGCTGCTATTCTCCCATAATTCTTAACAAACTTGCGATAATACCCTATTAACCCGAGAAATCCTCGCAACTGCTTTATGGTTGTGGGGACTTTCCATTCCTTAATGGCTTTAATTTTGTTAGCGTCTACCTTAACACCCTCGTGAGATACAATATGACCCAGATATTCCACCTCTTGTACTCCAAAGAAAAATTTGGATGTTTTTGCATATAATTGTTTCTCCTGCAATAGTTTGAGCACCCTGTCAACATGTTCAACGTGATCCTTCCAAGACCTGTTGTAGATTAGTATATCATCAAAAAATACTAGCACAAATTTTCTAAGGAAGGGTTTGAAAATGGAATTCTTCAACCCTTGAAATGTAGAAGGTGCATTGGTAAGGCCAAAAGGCATGACCAAAAATTCATAATGACCCTCATGAGTTCGAAATGTTGTTTTTGGAATATCTTCAGTCTTCATTCTAATTTGATGATATCCTGAACGAAGATCCAACTTGGTAAATAAATTGCTCCATGTAATTCATCCAATAATTCATCAATCACAGGAATGGGAAATTTATCTTTAATGGTGAGCTTATTGAGCTCCCTATAATCCGGACACATTTGCCATGATCCATCCTTCTTGTGTACCAATACTACAGGAGCAGAGAAAGAACTTTGACTAGGTTGAATTATACCTACCTCTAACATTTCTGCAATCATACGTTCAATTTCGCTCTTTTGGATGTAAGGATATCTATAAGGCCTGATGTTTGGAGGAACACTTCCTGGAATCAAATGAATAGCATGATCATGATCATGAATAGGTGAGAGTCCTTTGGGAGTTTCAAACACCTTGGAATGATTGTCCAAGACTTGTTGGAGATCTGCAGAAATAGATGATTTTGATGTTGGAACTTCTATTGAGCATAATTGTGCAATTACGCCTCGTTGTTCTTTCTTTAGAAGCTTTGTCATGACATTAGAGCTTATTATCCTTCCTGGCTTCCCTTCAATACCACGTAATTCGACTTCCTTTCCTTCTGAAAAAAATTTCAAGAAAAGTTCTTGAAAATTAAAAGCTACCGTCCCCAAAGATTGTAACCATTGTACTCCTAGTACAACATCAGCACCTCCCATAGGAATGGAAGGCATTGGACTAGTCAATACATATTCCCCCATGGTTAGCTTGATATTATGGCATTTTCCAGAGCAATTTATAGTTCCTCCATTTGCAACCATCACTTGACATTCTGGTGCTGGGTATAGGAAACAATTTAATTCCTTGGCTACCTTACAATGAATAAAATTATGGGTGCTACCTGAATCAATCAACACTGTTACCTTTTTCTTCTTGATATGTCCTTCTATCTTGAGAGTTTGAGGAGTGGTAATTCCTGCCAATGCATTACACGATATGGTCAGACTCATTTCTTCCTCTTCTAGGGTTGGTTCCTGGTGTATATCCTCTTCTTGTTCATTTTCTTATTCCTCTTCACAATCTATGTAAAATAATTTCTTCTCAGCACACTTATGACCTTTAGTGTATTTGCTATCACAACTGTAGCAAAGCCCTTTTTCTCTTTTTTCTTCCAATTGTTGTGGTGTCAACCTTGTAGGTTGTGGAAATCTAGGAGTAGCAACACTTCCATCTTTATAGAAGTGAGTGGTAGTCTTCCTTGTCGCCATAATTTTACATTCAATTTTTCTTGCCAACCTGAATGCCTTCTCCAATGAATCAGGTTCCAAAACGCGAACTTCATGTTGGATGTTATCCTTTAAAGTACCTATGAAGAGATCAATCCTGTGTTCCTCTGGAATATTAGTTACCCTTATATTCAATTTTTGAAATTCCTCAATGTGCTCCCCCACTAAACCCTTTTGTTTGAGATTTATCAATTGGCTAAAGAAGGTGTTGCTCTTTGTATCCTCATAATGTGCTATCATTTCCTCGGTAAAAATTGACCAAGTGACAATTTTTTTACGGGAGCAAAGCCATCGATACCATACAAATGTATTTTGTTCTAAATGTAAAGTTGCAATGCGTACCTTTTGTGTGTTTTTCACATTATGGAGATCAAAATATTACTCCATCTGTAGTATCCATGTTACAGGATCCTTTCCATCAAACTTCCTCATCTCCATTTTTGGAATATGGTTGTTCTTCCCGCCAACATTAAAGTTTATGAAATCACGATTAACATTTATTTTGTTCTCATCGTGAGTTTCTTCTTCTATCTTTTCACCATTATGAAACATTTCTTGTATCAACTTTGTCAAAACTTCTATGTCTTCTTTTAGATCATTCTTCATGTTTTCCATGTTTTCTTTCATGTCATCCATCTTAGCTTCCATGCCAGCTTCCATGCCATCCATCTTAGCTTCCATTCCAGCTTCCATGCCATCCATCTTAGCTTCCACACCTTTCTTCAAAACATCCACTTCATTTTTTGTTGCTCTTTGCGAGAGCAAAATTTGGTGCACTTGCTCTTGTAATTTTGATAGATCATGTTGCAATTATTCATCTTCATGAGTCATAGTAGAGCCTTCTGAAGGCTTAATGGGTGTTGAATTATTTTTACGGGGCATCTTTTAGAACCCAATATTGATATCTATTCTACAATATTCCCTTGGAATCAATTCAAATTGATTCTTCAAACAAGACTTATGCAATTCGGAAAAAAAATACACACCTTTTTCTTGCTTTTGAAGAGCTTGATATTGAAATGAGATTATCTCTGTGATTGTAGCACTTCACTATTTTAATTTTGGCATCAACGTAGCCCTCTGAATTCTCTTTCGAATGCCACAGGTCTGACCTAATTTGGATTCTCCAAGACAAAGTTGTGTCCAATCTCCCACAATGACCTAATTATGGACCGATTCAGTAGATTGAACTTGTACGACTTGCCACGTGTCACTGTTTCATCCTTCATCTCTGAAATTTATAGCCAAGAAACTACTCCAATTTGATGCTCAGAGAGAGAGTTATGAATCTTTTACCACGATCACCTTTTTGAGATGAAATTCGGGAGCCTAAAAAAGCACTAACTTCCACAGATCATATCTCCAAAAATATTGCGAAGCAAGCTCTAAATTTTTTTGAAGAATTTCCTCAGGATGTCAAATTCGCACTCTAAAAATTTCATATTCTGAACCTTCGTAGAAAAAAATTTATAGCAAAAATTTCATGATGACCTGTTTAGGAGCTTGAACAAAGACCTAACTTCCACAGATCATACCTCCAAAACTATTGCGAACCAAGATCTGAAATTTTTTGACGATGTTCCTCAGGATTTCAGCTTTGTACCCTAAAAATTTCAGCTTCTGAAACTTCGTAGAAAAAAAATTATAGCGACAATTCCACGATGACCTGTTTGGAGCAGCGAAACCCTAGAATCCAAAGCTTTGATACCAAATGTTGTGTAACCAGCTCCAAAAATAGAAGAAAAGAGAGATCAACGCCTTAGAAATAAGCCACTTCGAGGGGGAAACCTCCAATACATTACATGAATGAACAATTCTTGGATGATACAATTTACAAAACCTTCTTTCTCTATATAGGAGTCCATGGGGCCATAATGTAATCCTAGTGGGGCCACAATGTAATCCTAGCCGACCTAACAATAATAATTTAAGGGCACAATAATAACAATATGAGGGTTACAAGGGTACAATAATAATAATAAGGGGATTACACTAACAACAATAAGGGACTATACTAGTAATGTAGGGACCTAATGATAAAGTTGAGACAATTAAGACCCTGGGTTTGTTAAAACCTTTATCAATTCCAAGTCAACGTTGGGAGGAGGTTCCAATGCATTTTATCACAGGTTTATCCTATGATAGTTTGAAGGTTTCTATGGTGTGAGTTTTGAGATGGGGAATTTGGAATCTCCATAGTATCCATTTTTACATCTACGTTTCGAGTCTAAAGCAAGATTCATCATCAAGGCAAAACCTGCCAAGAAGAGAGGAGGATTGATGTAATAAATACAATATGGAGCGAAAGGAGTGAATGAGGAGAAAGAAGGATCCAAGCAGAAAAATACCAAGGAATCAAAATAGTTTATTATAGTTTATTTAATATATAATTATTTTTCTATTTAAATTATTATAAATTATGTTAATTAATTAATAATAAAGTCCATTAATTGATTTTAATTTATTTTATAATTAGAAATTATTTAATTGACAACAATGTAATTTATTAAGTTAAGAAAGGGCTTTATTTTTCTTTATTATAATACTAAGATTGATATTTAGATCATTTTTATTAATATTATTAATGAGGGTTGATAATTAATAAAAAGAGGATAATATTTACAAATTATGATTGATAATAAAATTAATATTATAAATTAACGATTAATATTATAAATTAATGATGAATATTATAAATTAATGATTAATATTTATAAACTATGATTGTCATCATTGTGATAGTCGGTAGACTTACCAAGTATGCAGACTTTTGTGCATTATCTCAATCATTAAAATTCAGTACAATTGCTACTGCATTTATGGAAACAATTCAAAAGCTACATGGAAACCCAAATATTATTGTAAGCGACATAGATACCATTTTTATAGGATTTTTTTGGACCGAATTATTTTCTTCTTTGGGTACTCAATTAGCTCATAGCTCCTCATATCATCCTAAATCTCATGGGAAAAATAAGATAGTGAAAAAATGTTTGGAAGGATATCTTTTTTGCTTTGTATCTGATAAACAAACACAATGGGTCAAGTGGTTACATCTAGTTGAATGATGGTATAACACTTCCTTCCATACTGAAGCAAAAATGACCCCATTTATGGTAGTGTATGGATATCATCCACCATCCATCACATCATATTTAAGAGACAATTCTAAGGTTCAAGAAGTGGAAGATCACATCGATCATCAACAACAAGTTCTCCAACTCTTAAAGGATAACCTCACTTTGGCACAGAATCGAATGAAACAATAGGCAGATCAACCACAACAAAATAAGTTTTGATGTAGGAGATTGGATATTTTTATAGCTACAATCATACAAACAAATGTCCCTCAAGCAAGCTAATAAGGATAATACATTATCACCAAAGCATTATGGTCCTTACAAGGTGTTGTGAAAGATTGATACTATGACATACAAATTGGAGCTTCATGCATGTTCTCGAGTGCACCCAGTTTTCCATGTTTCATGCTTAAAGAAGGTTATAGGTGACAAGCTCCTAGTTCAAACAATTTTTCTAGTTGACGAGAAAGGAAAAATCATATTGGAACCTGAAGCAATCATGGAAACAAGAACTCAACAACTACGAAATTGATCAATTTTAGAGTATCTCATAAAGTGGAAGAACTTACCTACTGAATATTCGACATGGGAGGACGATAATTTTATAAAGAAGCATCCATAACTACTCAAGCATTGAGGACAATACTTTATTAAAGGAGAGGGACATGTTAGGTCCCTATAATAATAGCGTATCCCCTTATTTTTATTGTTAGTGTAGCCCCCTTATTATTCTTGTTGTGCCCATGTAGTCCCCATATTGTTCTTATTGTACCCCATATAAACCCACTATTGATATTGTTGTGCCCTTAAATTTTTATTGTTATGTTAGCTAGCACTATATTGTGACCCCTTGGATTACTATATATAGAAAGGAGGTTTGGTCATTTGTACATTTCAATAATTGCTCATTGATCTAATGTAAAGAAGGTTTCCCTCTTGAAGAGGCTGGTTTCTAGGTCGTTGATCTATCTTTTGAGTTGGTTGCATAACAACCTCCATAGTTCTGCTCCCTCTAAGGCAAGACTCCCTCTGAGCCTACAAGGTCTCCATTGGCTTAGTCCTGCAATAACTCATCCTCATGGATGAAATACCAATCATGAAAATCCCTCTAATCTGGGATATGCAACATCACGATCTGATGAAGACTCTAGCCTACCAACTTGTAGTCCATCGCATGAATCCATATCGATCATCCTACTCTCATCCATGCCAAAGCAATCCTCGAGTTGTCCCAACCATCCATGATAATAAATAGGAATTCCATGATCTGTAAACCACCACACAACATACTAAAGTGGAAAAGGATTACCACCAATCCACTAGAACTCCCATCCCATCTCACCATGTAGCCTATCGATACCATATCTCCATGTCTTCAACTGAACCCTTTACGCCATTGGATATAAACACCCAAAACTTCCTCTAGTTTTCTTTGTTGTGCACTCTATGATTCATTGTCCCTCAAAGTAGCTCAGATATGTTATGATACCATGTTGCTTTCCAAAATTATGGTGTCTAGGATAGAATCTTAAATAACTGATGCTACCAAACCAAGAATCACAACGAATCTACTTTGCATAGAAGAATATAAAGAACATTAAATCTACTTGTGCACAAAATATAGACAACTTTTTACAAAATATTGTACAATAACCCAACTTCGTTATATTAATCAAACTAAATAATGCAACATTCTAGGGCTCTTGTACTAGGGATAATGGCCCTCATACATCCACTAGTACAAGAATATAAAGTTGGGGCTTGATGTCTGTATATCGATAACCAATCTAACATCAACAAGATACTTTGACCATCTAGTTGAAGTAGAGATCCTCACATCTGCTTTGGTCGTACCCTATACGTTCTCTATACTTTAGCTCCAAATATTCATATCTTTCCCCTATCAATGCTCCAAGTCCACCTGGCCACTATACCTAGCTATAAATATGCTCACTAGTCATGCCTTAGTCCATCAAGAGTACAACACATCAAGACTCTTGTCGAGTTGTTCACAAATCTATTTGTGAATGACTCTCAATCTGTCCATTTTTTATCCTCAAATACTGAGGGACTTCATCCCACTATGGTCTTCCTGCACTGCTCCAATGGATACCAACATAAGGAGGGCTTCCACCTATCATTGTAATATTTCCATCTCCTACAATGAATACAGGCTAGGAGCACTACCCATCATATGATGTAGATGTCCTTCTCCACACACATGTCTAGTGTTGCTCAACTACTCCTTTGGCTGATCAAACCTTGAGCTCAACTTCCGCGACTCTAGAAACCACCTCAGTCCATGAATATGGTTCACATAGGGCTCCAACTTGGGAACTATCATGATGTACTCCAAAAGACCATAAATTATAAATCCATTGTCCACACTTGATCCACTCTCATGCTACCCTCCAACGTACCATGAGTGTCCAATATTATTGTAGCATATGCTCTTATTTAGGAAATCCAACACCTATGGAGACCCTTCCACATGGTTGCTATTAGATCCTAAATTGTCCTCTCCTAGGATTCCATCCACCTGCAAGTCACATCAACTCAAGAGGACAAACATGCCTTTGCTCTATAACCTCATGTTGAACCTCTTGACACATGTACTACTATTGATGAATTGCTACATGGATATCCTCAGTTGCCCTAATCTAGTTCTGCCATTACCATATTGTTGTTGAAGGTAAATTATTTATTATATTACTCTTTGTCGATGATTTTATTTTAACCAGTGATGAGAAGTTGATAAAAAAGAGGATATTGCAAGAGAATTCAAGATGAAGGACATGGGGCTCATGAATAATTTCCTCAGTATGGAAGTATGGCAAGGAGATGGGGAATTGTTTGTCTCTCAGGGAAAGTATTCCAACGAGATACTAAAGAAGTTTCGCATGGAGAGTAGGAAGCCCATGGACACTCCTCTAGCAGGCAGTTAGGGGAAAGAGGATGCCACTTCAGGTGACGAGGTGGAGACCACTATTTACATGCATCTTGTGGGTTCACTCGTCTACTTGGTGAACACAGGACCGAACATGTGTTATGTAGTTAGCCAACTTAGTCAAGCAATGTTTAAGACAAAGAAACTGTATAAGAGGTTGACTAAAGGTGTGTTGAGATACCCTAGAGGCACTACTCAGTATGTTATTTAGTACAAACAGACAGAGGGAGTGAATCTTCAAGGCTTCAAAGATGCATATCGGGTGGGTATTCCATCATATCGGAAGAGCACTTCAGGAGGATTCTTCATATTGCGTCAACAACAGTTTTTTGGTACAACAGGAAGCAGAGGTTAGTTTCATTCATTTCAGTAGAATCAGAGTACATGGTTGCTAATGAAACAACTTGTGAAGCTATCTCGATGAGGAAGAGCCTTGTTGGGTTATTTGGTCAGACAATGGATCCCACTGTGATTTACTTTGACGGTAAAAGTTGTATCAAACTCTCTGAAAATCCAATTTTCCATTATTGATCCAATCATATCTACATATGGTACCACCATCTACGAGATTGTGTGTAGAGGTGGATTATGTTGTTGGAGTACATTCCTACAGAGGAACAAGATGCAGATATTTTGATAAAGGCATTCTCAACAGGAAAATTTGAGTTCCATACAGACAAGATTGGGGTATCTGATAATCCATTTCTTGTTGAGAGGGAGTGTTGAAAATGGAAACAATAAAATCCTGATTTAATTTTCCCTTGAATTAAATTAGGAGAAAATTGTAATTCCACATCATAAGACAACAAGAAGGTGTTAAATAAGTTAGAAAGACTTAGCTCACCTAGTTAATTTGAGTTTAGGGCCTAAATTGAGTCATGTAGATTGGTTCCAATTTTTTAGGATCCTAGGTTGAGTTTAATTTGAGTTGTAATAATTTAATTAAGTTAAACTAGTTCCAAATGTTGAAGGAACTAGTGGGAGTTCTAGTAATGGGGTGTGTAGTCTGTGATAAAATAGTTAATTGACAAATCAGCCATAATTAACTCATTCCTACATGAAACATGAGATACCCAGTTGATATTGGAGTTCAAGGGAATTGTAATATCATTTTTATAATTATCCAAGTTGTACAAGTGGTGCATGCAATCACAAAAGTACCTATAGGGATTGTGCAGTTCAGGATGGGGATTTCCCTGATTAATAGGGGGCTAATTCCTTGAGAAATAACACAACGAAATAGGAGCTTTGAAGGAAGTAGAAGTGGCTAAGTATTGGTCAGAGCCAGCGTGTGAGGCAATTAGATAGATTATACTTGTGTAGATATTATTCAGGCTTGAAAAAACATTGTATTTATTCTCTATTTTATGATTAATGTGATACAGATAGGAAGGGGTTTTGCAAATGCATTCCCCGAGATATATCATCGTATTATGTGTGCTAATTGATTCATATCGTGTTTTTTTTATATTTCTTCTCAATTGTAAATTTATTTCCCGAGATGAATAGGTTATATTCAAGTCTATTGTTTTAGTAAATTACATTAGTAGTTTGAATCTACAAGGAATTTCTGCAACATATCATAAGTAATTATCAAGAAAAGAGGAATCAATACCCTAATTTCTATATACAATAATTTCTTGAAAAAGATCAGGTTGGAGGATGTATAAGCATATGCATTTCATTTTTTTCACTCAAAACATATGTTTTCCATACATGTTATATATTTTTATAATACAAGCTAGTAGCTAAGAATAAGAGTGTTCTCATGGGAGTCTTTAAGGAAATTCATGAACACAATGAAGGACTATGGAATTATTCCTACAATGAGCCAAGCTTGTAAATTTAAGAGATTATAATTTTTTTATTGGTCTATAAGGTCGTCTCTTCAGAGACATCCGATAAAATTGGAACGATACAGAGAATATTAGCATGGCCCCTCCGTAAGGATGACACACAAAAATAGAGAATTGCTCAAACTTTTTCCTAATATGTAAGGTCATGGATAAAAAAAACATGTATACCATTTATTACAAGAGTATATACCTATTGTAGTTGCTATAAAGCACTCTAAAATTATGGCCTATACCCAAATTTCAGAGCCTTCCTTGTTCTTGTTTATGGTTATCACAAACTTTGAAGTTCATCTTGTTGCTTTCTTAAAGGGTTTTGATCCTTTCGCAAGATAAAAAAAGTGTCAGATTTGGGGCATTTTGGTTATTGCAGTGAATGCATAACTGTGTTCCAGTCATTTCAAGAGGTTGTCTTTGTGCAAATGAGTTGTTTTAACAATGTAAGTACTCGTCACACTCATTTCCAAAGTTCTGAACACCTTCGTACAAGTGTCGTCATAGTCATCTTAAAGTGTATCTTCAGTGTCACACTTGTCATAAATGGTCACAAAGATTTCACATAGAGGATAATTCTTTGTTTGTATGTCTCGAATGATATATTTAGCTTGATTTTTCAAGTATGTTGATTCTGTTATCACAATCAAAATTAATCAATGTTCACATCAATCTCAATTGTCCCACACTTAGGAATTTTCTGGAAAAATTCCTGACCAAGTAACTTAGCCTCTACGGGCCTCCCCTGATTTGTGCACTACTTAGTCTCAGTCCTTTACCTGCAACCCTACCACTTGGAACTATGCAATGCGTAGTGATAGCTTCACAAGAACTACCCCATTACACAGTTTTGGTGACCAACACCTGACCTTGACCTCCAGAATTGCATAGTTGAGGCCTACAACATGACTTGAATTGTGCACTTTGCAACATCAAGACACAAGTTAATCCATTGAGCCTTAGATCTACACACTTCATAATCACCCAAGGCTCTCTAACCTCCTAAAATGCACAGGTGTCTTTCCCAGCTCTCATCCTTGCTGCTTGTCCCCTATGACTTCAAGAATTGCACAGTCATGTCCCTTAGCCAGCCTGTACTACGCACTATGCAATCTAAAGGCTCAAGGCTTCTGATTTCCTTCCTAAATTTCATAGTTGTGCAACCCCTAAGTCTCTCTACCCATCCTGTCACATGTCCTGAGCTCAGTTTATAGATTAAAATGTATCATATTAGACTAGGGGTTTTTGGATTGATGTCATCCCATCATGAGTGAATTGCAGGAACAAGTTCTCTATCAAATCATGGTGAGATGATAAAGGAAGCAAGGAAGGAAGAAATCATGCTCAGGGAAACTCTTGCAACTGAAATTAAAATATGATTTATCGATAGAAAGCAAAAGGACACTAATTTGCAACCACTTTCTAAGACTTGAGAGCATTGAAGACTCCCTATCATCAAGGCTTGTGGAGGAGTGAAGGATAGTTCTTTCATGAAGACACTTAACTCTCAGTATTAGCAATGGATTGACATTTCCAAATCATTAAGCAGTCCATGTGAGCAGTTTCATGTCATGTCATTTCATGAGTAGTCATGACACCACATCACTATTGTATATCATGTTCATTGTAAACAAATGTATTATAAAGTGGAAGTCCAAAGGATACACATGAATGTAAAAAGTCATGTAATTTGAAAATTCATGGGAATTCGAACAATCATGAGGGTAGTCAAAGAGTGGCCCTTTGTTATATATACTCCCTAATTGTATAAGCAAAGGAATTTTCACCTTGGCTCCACTAGAAAATCAATAGAGAGAATATATGGTTATTTTGTAGAGCAAGGAGTGGCTCCAATGCTCCACTATTGGAGTTAGTGATGTTCATTGTATATATGTGTCTTAGAGCTTTTACATAATAACACAAGACTCTGAAGGCCAACATGTTCTTCGCGCATGATTTATGAATGCTTGTAAGACTATTATGTGGATGTTTGTACTTCATGTTTGCTTCTTCACATGTACTAAGATAGCTGAACTATTTTATTTATTTTGGTGCTTATCTTGTTGAGAACGTGTTATAATGGTTGTACTATTGTCCCATCCTTGCAGACTATTTTTTAGGATATTAGACATATATTTCTCACATTATTGTGTGTGTAATTTCTTCTAGATCCTTTTGGACTATTCAATAGGATATTAGGCATATTTTTCTTAAGCTATTGTGTGTAATGACCGTCGCATCCATTGTGGACTATTTCCCTGGGTGCTAGATGGAATCCTTTAATTCACGTCTGTTTCTTCCTGAAGGGTATGATTACCTCTCTCTTAGAGGCCCACTTTTCTCTTTCTACCCCTTTGTGTTAGAATAACCTTGACACACTTGCAATTAGCACAACCCCCTTTCTTTGTGAAAGTACATTGGCATCATTCTCTTTTGCTCACATTAAGAGCCAAGGCATATCTTTAAGAATAAGGAAACTGAACCCTTTTTCCAGATGGGACTCCTACACCAAATGGTGTGAGTTCTATTTGGGACTTAATATCAGGGATATCCCTTGAATGTTGGCGGGCCCAGCACCATCAAATTTTCTAGTGCTAGAAGGAGGGAAGCCATTTTTTTATGGTTGATAAACCCACCATCCCCAAAGTTACATCTTTTGATCAAAGCATCAATGTACACTCTACCTCTCTTTCCCATGCTCCTGAATTTGGTGACTCCTCTAAAGCACAACCCACACAAACTTGTGAAATTTCACACAATCAAATTTGGGTTATCTGTCCCATAGCCCATTAGTTCGCAAAAGAATTTGGATTGATCTTGGGAGTATCTTGTCTTACATATTCTGCTAAAAACAACAATAATACCTCTACATGATTAGTGGTCAGCACCTTGGAATACATAGTTCTCACCACCCTCAAATAATTAGCAGTTTTCGTGGAGAACATATAAGAACCTCCATTTTTCAGTGGTGGAGAACGAGACAACCCGTTACTCTCAGGCGTAACCTTCAATTGGTTAAGGGTGATGAATTGGAAAAAGAGTTATTTGATTCTAACAAATATGAGGAGGACAAAGACAGAGACCTGGCAGACCAAGATTTGGATTGGATGTCTTAGGGCCCACTCACACTTTCAAGTGTGCTGCATAAAATGCCAAGACACCCAGAAAAGTTGTTAACAAAGTATGACCCTAACAAAATGGTTAAAATGGAAGACCACTTGGAAAATTTCTACCTACATCTACAAGCACTTGAGGTATGCTATGGCGATGTCACATGAAGGCTTTTCCCATGTACGTTGGATGGTAGAGCAGTTGTATGGTACCACATTCCTCCCCCAAAATCCATCCAAAATTGGAGGGGCTTTAAGAGAATGTTTCTTGAGAAATTTTTTGATTACAAGACTCCTATCATGATGTCTAAAGAGTTAGGTAGGCTGAAAATGGAGCCAAAAGAAAAGGTGAAAGATTTCAATATGAGGTTTAATATTGTCTTGAATAGATTTCTGGAAGACACCAAGACTCATGATTCCATCACCAAGGACTACTACAATTTTTCCTTGCCATCAAGCATTACATAGTTCGTGAAGGAAACTGTTAAGCCATCACTTTCAGAAAAATTTGAAGAAGCAATCATGGTTGAAA